>VJOZ01011263.1:0-32655 GCA_009801055.1 Stichopus horrens | reverse complement strand
ATCATTGCTATCATCATCACCATCCATATAATCATTTCATTCATTGTCATCATTAAAATCACTATCATCATCATTGCCATTGTCCTGTCAGATTTTTTCATTCCTCACAATGTTTTCAATGTTCCCTGAATATTAAGTGCACACAGATGATGCAGAAAAAAAGTGGAGATGTATTTATGCACAACAACATCAATACATGGAGGCAAACATAACAGAAGATTCTAAAACATTTTTGTTTTTACATTTATATGACCATATCCAATGAGAACTCACAACAATTACTTTCAATATCATCAACTTAACTCTTGAAAAAGAAAGGTATTACAGACCAGTGGTTAATTTAATTATGTGTTTGTTAAATAAACCATTTTCGACCAACAAGGAACAGACATTTGATAACAAGGAAAGTGGAGATATTATCTTGAGACCAAAAGAATAATGTGAACAAAATTTGCCTTAGGTTTGGTAGAAAGTTTTGAGTTCGTTCCAAATTCCCTGGACAAACATTTCATGAGATGTGCCATTTACGGAGGAAAGTAGTCCCACTTCAGCACTGAACTATGCTCTTTTGACCCTATTTTCTTGGGGGGCATTTTTTTCTGGTATCGGAAACACACTTCTAGGAGAAACGTACATATTTGCAGTTATGGAGTTTTTGTGAAATGCATCCATGATCCCTTATATGTTTAGTCATTCTATTATTTATTTATTCATATTTTCTTGGTCGGCATTTTTTTTTTGGTATCGGAAACACACTTCTAGGAGAAGCGTACATAATTGCAGTTATGGAGTTTTATGAAATGCATCCATGATCCCTTATATGTTTAGTCATTCTAAATCGTTGGCAGCAGGAATGTTCTACCTAGCAAAAAGGCCATGAAATTAGAATTTTATGGCTTGATGTAATTCTACCCACTTGGGAAGGTTATTTTTGGAGTCAAATATTCTGATATGAAATACTAGGTTATATCAATACATGTATTTATAGATGTGCAATATGTTGTTTAAATATGTCCAATCTGAAGGTTGAAAAATATTTTTATAAGGTGTAGGTCTAAATGTTTACCTAGTATCCACCACAGGGTCCTTCTGTGTATTTGTCCATAGTTTTAGAGCAAGATTTTTAAGCCATCAAAACATTGATGATTGTGGTGGGCTGCTTGCCAAGATTTTGGTAAAAGTTTCACAGTTAATTTGAGAACAACTTTTAATCATAGCTTAAACCCATAGAACTATAAACTAGAGAGAGTGGTGTTATTCTGAATCAAGGAATGTGCCATCATCTAGTGAGCTTAGTGGCAGCAGAGTGACAGTGTAAATGAAGGCATTCAGCCAAAGATATGCTATACCATGTCCTACAGTTGATCTGACATATTAGTTCCCTGATTATACAAGTGAGAAAAAGCCCTTTCGAAATACACAAGCCTCTGAAATAACAAGGCAGAATTGCAAGCTGAAGCACTGTCAGTGTTTTCCGTAGAGGGGGTGAGGGGAGGTAGTCTGCCCCAAGTGAACATTACCACCTTCATGAAATAGTACAATCCTGTCCATTCTCCTCCCCCCTTCTCCTCCCCCCNNCCCCCCCCCCCTTTTTACCAAAGATCTGTACTGTCAAAAGAAGTGTGCAACTGTCATTTCAAATAGAGCAAGTAATCGTCTGCAGTCTTAGTGGTGACCATTTTGCAGCATCTCAATTTATCAAAATTTTCTGGAAATGAGGATGAAATTGAGCCTCTCCCATAAAACCCTTTCTTGGCAATCTATTGGTGATGCATGCTCTACCTGTGGCTGCCCGAGCTCCTCTTGAAAATTACATGCCAAGAAGGACGACAGTGCATAAGTGTTATGGTAACGAAGAGGCTCAATCCATATGACCATCTGTTTTTACATAGCAGCCAAAGCACCTGCCTTGCTTGTTTTGACAACATGCCTGGATACACAGTATCAGCAGCTGCATAGCTCCTTGTATCACTGTCTTTTGACTTTGTGGTTGATGCTTCCTCATTCCAGGTCATACCTGGGACATGCTAAACTTTCCGTCGTCATTAAAAGCATTTGAAGAAAAAAAAATATTCCACAATTAAGGTTACACCCCTTACCACTTGAAAAAGTCAACTAGGTTTTTGTTAATACAACGAATTTACACAAGATCCAGGAGATCCTTCCTTTCTGAAAATTATTTTAGTAGATCAAGGGTGGTCTCACATCTCAAGGCAAAAATTTTGTGTGAATCTTCATGAAGGAGGGGGTTTATATCTGGTCTCATTTGTGACTTTGTCAGCTTTTATATTCTTGTCTCATATATCTCGAATGGTTTGTGTCATCATCTGCACATCCATTTCCTTATCTCTCAGAAAACTTATAAATCAGGCCACCCTCGATGCGGTGATCTGTAAGAGGAAATTGAAGAAAGCCATTATCAGTGTCTTTTATATTTCATCTTCATCATTTTCATATTTTTTTTTCTTCATTTTGACTAACCGACTTTTCTGAACAAAAATATCCCAGGGAACGACCAGTAATACCCATGCCATTCCCTGCTGATAACAAATACACACACTCACAGTCGTAGGTGATAATCGGTTCATACCGACCAGCAATGTGCAGTGAAATATTGATAACCGAGGGCGGCATAAGGAGCACGAGGAGGCGAGCTTAAACCTACCAGGTAGCCCTCCCCTCTCATATCTTATCTTGTCAGGTGTCACCTTGTGACCACAGGGTAATTTGAATTGTAAACACGATAGATTAACTCCAATTTTTCTGTATGCGCCTCCAGGTATCTTGCTATTCTTGAGGTAATACGATCGTCCCAGCAATTTTTTTCCCCTCTTATGTGTATATACCCTGAAGTTCCTTCTAATATTTCCTGGTGAGATATAACTTGAAAAAATTTGTAAACACAAAATTATGGCCAATAGGCACAGCTTAGTGTGTGTGTGTGTGCTTCTTACTTTTGTCCTAGGTCTAGGAGAGACCTTTTTTTTAATGCCAGTTGATTCTTCGAGTTAGAATGTAAAGCAACTACACCCTTTACTTGTCGTATCACTGACCTTAAATCCTTTCATAATGTCATTTAAAGTAGCTGTTTGAGGCATGTAAAAAATGAGATAATGGAAAATGATAAAGGGAAGGCAAAAGGGAAGGCCAGTATGACATAAATATCTCTGATAAATATCGAATGATAATATGCAAGTTGATAAAGTGAAAGAAATTACGCCTCACTCAACCGTCTGTGATGAATGTGCGTCATCATCCGGTGAATTGAACCTGCTATTGAGATTTATGAGCACTGGATTAAAGGGGGAAACACCAGGTTGGTTGTAATTAATCAGAGCTGGGCATCGACTTCATCACAAACCACTGAGATCAGGGTCAGTTACATAATATTGGCTGCACCCGTTGTATACCTTTAGCATTTTGTCAGAAACTATTAGGCGTTGTATAGACATAAACGTACCATGTTGTCTATGAGACGTTTATGTCTATACAACGAGAATATGTGTCTGGTCATAAATTTTCAAAAACCCAATTGAATCATTCACTACATACTTGTTCATGTTCCTTTGTGTGTGAAACATTGGAATCCTCTCAGTGTGACCATTTGTCATTAATATGTAAAGGATACCCGATAGGTTTAGAACAATTTAGAGAATTTCACAGAACAACTCAATGAACCTCTTTAAGTTAGTCAGATGACATGTACCTTGCCTGGAATTCCCCTTTAACAATGATAATAACAAACCGAACTTAACAGAATGCTCAGTATATGTTTTGTGAAGTCCAGATGTACATTGTCAGGTAGCAGAAAACAGCAGTAAAGGAAGAAATGAGGGTCAGGTGTGAAGTAACACCTTGCAGTGACAATCCCAATTTAACTATTTGTCTGTCTGTCCTGTTATCACTATGTCTCTCTGTATATATCTCTCAATAGAAAACTTTGTCACAGTGGGCACCTAGTGAGAATTCATGAGTGATGCATGGTTGAGGTCATAGGTCAAAAAGGTGTTTTTATTTCTTGTCTGATGTATGGTTACCACAAGATTAGTGCTCTTGTTCCTCCTTATTTGTTTATAAAGTGATGCAGGTTTTTGTGAAAGATTCCTTTTAACATACAAATAAACTATGAACAGGAGAATGTGTGCATAACATCCATTTAATGAGCCTTTACTCCTAGTCTTCAAACATAGGGCCTAGGCATTATTTACTACCTGGTGATACACAGTTTCAAAGCATTCCCCTATTTCATACCTGTTTGAATGTTCTTATGCATCTCTGTTACTACCATGTCGAACCGTTCACCCGTTTCTTTACTCCAGTGTATGGCGTATCTACCTTGGGTCACTATGTCCACTGCTCCCCAGTGTCCACACACTTTAGTTTTTTTTTTTTTTAGCACAGCAAAGCCAAACTTAGTCTGTCAGAGCCAAGAATATCAAATTTGACCTCTCCCTCATTCACACCACCCTCTAAAGTGGTTTTAATGTTTGGACACCCTTCATTACGAGCTATTAATATTCTTGCTCTGGGGCAAGTGATGCAAAGATATTTAAAGAAAATAGAAGTATGATGGCTCATTTGTCTGTCGTTACACATCTTTTAGTTACCATTGTAGCAATGGGATCACACTGTCCTGGTATTTCAATCAAAATCTTTTTATTTTAATCCCAGGAAGAGAATTTGTTTACAGTTGTCTGTTACACACAGTGTAAGGTTATAAGCGTAAAGAGAATATATGATGCAGATGGTTTGAATATGGAACGGCCAGAAAGTCTGAACAATTTCACAGCCTGTCATCGGTATCATGGTAGTTTTAAACTTAATCCAATGTCACATTATGTTGTTGGCAGCACAATTTGTATTCTATATTTTCAACATGGTCAATACCTCTAACTTTGCGGTGGTTTGCGCTAAATTCTTTCCACTCTCCTTAGTTTCTTTCCTACGTATGTCATTTAGATGTTAATGAATTCAATCAATTAGTGAAAGCAGTTTATTGTTTGAGGAGGTCATTATGCATAATCTTTTCATTTTACAATTTTGCGAGTCTGCTGTCCACAAAAAATGAACATGCGGTACAAAAAGATGTGAAGCGGAGAACTTGTCGGCATTCCTTTGACATTAAAGTTGTGATACGTTTTGCATACTCATATCTCCCTCATCATCAAGTCAGTTGATGGTAGAGGTGTTCATAATCATGATAACGGGATACAAGCACCTCGTTAGGAATGCTCTGTACATGAATCTTAGTCATTCATCTCGATGCAACAGGATACATACATAACTGTGGCTGACCATGCTACCATCTGGCCCAGTGTATTGATATCAAAATATGGTGATTCTGGGAAACGGGCTCATGTATCCCCCCATAAAAGCAGGTAGAAGGGATGCAACACATACTCCACCCTTCTCCCCCCTCTCATGTCCCCTCCTGCCATAAATCTTATCTCCAAGAATATTGTCATGCCTATATGTACATCTCACCATGCATTCACAGCATTTGTAGCCTACTCAGATGTATCGGAATTTAAAGATTCTTGCGGTGTGCATGATTTTGTGTGGTCGCTGTGATGGTAATATGTCAAATTCTCCTCTAATACTAAAACTAAATATTTTGTAAATTAAGAAATTTTTTCCCTCATAAAAGGATTTCTACACATGTAACCAGTTCAAACTTTGCCAAACATAGCACCATTTTGCATTGACTACACCTTACAGAATTTCTTATAGGATTACTGTGCCCTAGCTCCCCTTGGATCCCACCAAGATGGTCCCTCCTAACAAGGATCTTGGTCCGGCATTTTGCATGGTATTATTCCCACCTCTCAAAAATGAATCAAGGATATATCCTAAGACTGATTTGATCTGCTATTACCAAATATTCTTCTTTATTTTGGAAAAGAGAGTCAAGCAGCCACTCCACTTTACGCTCCCGTTTCTCAGAAGAACTGCGGAGTCCATTGCTGAGATCAGAAGGTCTGATTGATCACAAGTTCCTACATCTTATCTTAGTTTGTGGGACTCATTTTTACTTCACCATCAGATAACTACAGTCTGTTACCTTCCATCTTCCCACAGAGCATCTGTCAGCATAGTTCTTTCTTTCCTTCTCTCTATCCTTCTTAGCCGGCGATCTGTCAACCCCCTGAATCAACTCCCAATTGGTGTATGACCTAAATGGCAACTCTTCAGAGTGTGTTTAGGTTATTCAAACAAAACCCTGTCTCTCCTGATGTGAAAATAATTCTCAAAATAATCAGAGAGATCCATGGGATATCTCAAGTGTTTTAACTTCTTTCCGATGCAGCATATAGAACGAGGATGTATTCTTCACAGAGTGGCCATCCCATCTGTAGTACTGCTCATCTGCCAACTGTGTACATGAGAAGTAGGATCATGCAGGTGTGTGTGAATGAATGAACGGTGGAATTCTCGTTGAGTAAGTAAGCCGGTGTGAGTGAATGAATTATTGCATGGAACATCCATATAATGAGACTTGAGACCTTCAGCAGCACAATTTCAGGTGATGTTGAAATAGTGAGTTCACATTTTTGCTGCACACAAAGAGTTTCTGTCATATGCCCTCTAAAAGTTAAGTGAATACCACCCACATCTCATAGCCAAGAAGTTTTGATTTTACACACTCTCATTCTGCCTCTCTTTCCCATTCTGTGGGCCCACGGGAGGCACCAAACGAAAAAGCATGAGAACCTATCAACCAGTCACAAACTTTTTCCCCGAGTTCCCTTCCCACTCAACTGAAATGACCTGATAAATACATGTGTATGTCTATTCCCTGTTTATATTCATAATTTTGCATTTACCTTTCTGTTTTAGGAAGCCCATGAGACTTAATTTTTCACCAAGAGATAAGCTAAAACTTCAGTGCTTCCAGGGGGTTTGCCCCCCTGAACCTCCACCAGGGCTTTACCCCTGGACTCCATACGGGATCCTAAGTTTTCATGTTGTCAGCTCAGACGAACAGCCAAATAAATTAAGATTGTTTGGCATCTTCACGATTCAATGGTGCACTTTAAACCAAATTATACCTATGTGCAAATTTTTTCCCAATTTCTGACATTTTCTTGTGCTCCCAATTTCCCCTACCCCAATCTAAAGTCCTGGTGCTGCCACTTGTGGACCCTTTTCCTGCTATGAAAAAATTAAAGAGGGTGAGAAGAGAAGCAACCAATGGGAGAGAGATGCAGATGACATGGATGGTATCCTCTTCCTGAACGCTGTGTTTGGCCTTGATTTTGTTCAAGTGAAAGACTGACAAGATACACCACTCATCAGGAAGAAAAAGATCAAGTCAAAAGTCTAGTAATCCTGTTCTGGATGATTAACTGTGGAATCCTTCCTTCCTAATTCTTCACAGAAGATTTTTTTTTATTCTAAGCTTTCTAAGTAGGGATTCTGTTTGCATCATCAGTTAATACCACTTGGCTAAGAGCTCCCTACATAATCTGGCAATAGGCATATTTGCTTTGACCCGTGAAGACCGTATACCACTGCACCATGTTATGATAAATTCAGGGGACCAATCCTGTAGATAAACAGACAACATGTATGTTTACATTTTATAGCATGGCTGTGCTAGAGATAGTCTGTCATAAAAAGTGGAAACGAATGTTTGTTCCTCCAGGAACAGGACAAAAATGACAGAAATGATAGGTCTCTTTGAGATCTAGCACCAAGATAACTCAGTCAACCATCCCAAGGAAAGGCCACTTCAAGTCTACTCATGATTACTGTAAGGTCCTCAATGTTGTGCCCTGGCCAGGACTGATAAAGAAGAAGCAACAAATTTTGCAGGGAAGGGAAAGTTTACCACAATTTCATAATTTATTTTTTCAGTTCAGTCAGTCAGTTAGTATTTTTTTTTTGTCCTGCCTAATTCTTTACATTTTATGACTTCATTTTCACCCTGGTTTCTTTTTACTTTCTCTCTTTTTTGAGGGGGTCTCATTTTTTGAGGGGGGAAGGGTTCTCATTTTTTGGGGGAAGAGGGAGACTGTGTATTGGAAGTGACATGAGGTAGATGACATCAGTGGGAAACAGAGATGTTCTCCCTGTGTGTTCCCTTTATGAAACTGGAGTTTACATTACTGTACAGGTGACCAATTCATTTTCCCCTTTTTTGCTTTCTAGCTCTTAACTTCCCAGCCCTCTGCCTCCCTTGTGTGTAAGAAATTAGGTTTCACTCCTAGGCAAAACTCTGTGATGGGACTATTTATTGTTCACCAGTACCACTTTGATCCTACCCCCCAATCCCCACCCCACTCGGGTTGCTGGAATATCAGTACATTGCAAAGGATTGTGCTAGGTTATGGATATCAAAGTTCAGGCAGAAGATGCCACATCAAAGTTACAGACCTGATCGCCATGGGAACGGGGAGAGGGTTCTTTTTTTGCTGACACTGTATTTGTGTGTAGGTTTGATTCTCCTACATTTTTCCGTCCATGATAAACCAACTTTCAGATTTAACTTTCTTGATCCCACCCCTCCCCTCCCAACCACTATCCAAACTTTCCAAACCTTCATTTCCTCTAAACCTGCACCCTCTGGTGCCGTATTATGAAATACCGTCACATACTTTTCTGAAGAATTCAATACCCCGCTCCTTCTCCTTTTTTTTTTCTCTTTTTTTTTCCTTCTCCATGGTGCCAGGTCTCACTAAATGTCAAACTTGGACCATAAAATAGAGAATGGAAATACCTACAATATATCTTCTGGTTCACAAAGTGGATTGCGGATCATAAAAGTGCTACTCACCGAAAGTTTTATGAGGGAATTTTGTCGTATGTTTCTCCTTTGTACCATTATCCTCCTCCAAGAGCTGTTGACATTTCTGTTTGTAATTGGTTTTAAATCTTCCTTTCTTGGGGGACCCTTTACATCTTTATTTCTCCCTCATTGTTTCACCTGTTTTCGTAGATAAGTAACTGGTAGCGGAGTAATTTGTTTTGTCTAAATCATGAAAGGGGGGAAGCAAAATTTTGAACCAAAAAAAAATAGAACATTGCCGATCTGGTTGGCCTCTGTGGATCTGTTTGTTCTGATGATTTGATATTGCACACTTTGAACTGTATGCCTACTGCTGGACCTGTGGGGCAATTAAGTTGTCATAATTTATACCTTCTGGTAATTCCAAAGTTGTTACATTATTTTGCTATGACAGTAAAAATCTAAAAAGTCAGTATGAGCTACTGTAGGTGGGAGGGAAGGGTTTATATCATTAGACTTTTTTTTCCATTTTGTCTTATCAGTGTTTTCAAGATAGCTAGCTGGGACTGAAAGCGATACAAAGACACCTTTGTCACGTTTTCTCTGAGAAAATTGAATCACGTTTGACGATTGTTCTAGATGATATATAGGATCAAGGTGTGCAAATATTATAGCAACTCTCCCAAAAATTATGTCCAAAAAATGGAGAAAAAAAAATGGTAAAAAACAGTTGAAGCATGCTTCTATTTTTGGTTTCCTTACAAATGGATTGCAGACTCATTTCACATTTCACTGTGAGCAGACAACTGCCTCGGACAGTTCCCCCTCCCCTGATAAACCTCAACTCGGACAAGGATAATTCCGACTTGAGCAATTCCCAACCCAGAGAATTCAGACCTGGGAAAACTCTCTGCTCGGATTCCTTCAGGAAGAAGGTTAGGGTTGAGGAAAGTGTCAAGGAATTTGTCAGAAATTTGTCCAGGAAGAGAATGTCACAACTGAGGATCAGAGGCAGAATGTCGATTTGCAAATTATGTCATCAAGTTTTTCAGTCATTTCAATTACGTCACTGTGAAAGCAGGGATTCAAACTCTGCATGGTTGTGGAAATCAAGTTCATCTGCGCCACAGGCTGTTTGTATTGATCGATAGGATGCCATGACCTGTTACATACTGACATATGACACTAGCTCAGTAAGCAGGGGTGTAGTTCTAGGAACTAAAATGTTTAGACTTGAGTTTACAGCAGGACCAGAATATCACCCCATAACTTTAAGAGGCCATTGAAGGATATTCAATGGATCGAAGTTTCTACAGTTGGCATAAACAGAATAGCGTTCTTTGCCGTTTATTCTATGATGTAACTCTTGTTTTTTTTTTCTCCTTTGTATATCTTTTACCGTCAATTCGACTGGCACTTGATAAATATATTCTGTAAGGTTCCTTGTGAATGTATAATATTACATGTAGAAATCAGAGATTACACCATTTGGTTACAGTGGAATATCAAATCTGATTTTTTTTTTTTTTTAGGATTATTCACATTGTAAGAAGGTTAGGACAATCAGGTAGACCATCCACCCTGATTCCAACATCATACCTGCCATGATCTTCTTGTTCCACGGTCATCCCATGCCATCATGAGAATGCCGTTGGTCATTTCCATGAATATGCATATATGTATGAGACGAATATGCAGAGCAGCTATGATAATTGGTAAAAGGTTTAAACATCTTCAAAGTAATTTTTGTCATCCCACGACTCATCAGTGTGCCATGTTTTCCCAGTTGGATATTCCTGTCCAGGCCCATATCCAGGGGGGTTCAGGGGGTTCGGACGAACCACCCACAAGGTCTGGAGTTCTGCTCAGCCTTTGATAGATAGTAGGCCTATGTTAGCATCATACGTAATGAGTTTAAATTTATTGGTCATAATTGTCTGGTAAAATGTTCCACCTGTGGTAAAACCAAAACCCCCCACTGAAAAAGCTATGTACAGGCTTGCTGTCCCTTCCATTTAATCAAGAAATAAACATTTCCTTTAGTTTAGTCTCAAAGAGGGTATTAAACTTTGATGTCACATGTCCTTTTATTAGTTACTTTGCACTTTCGATACTTCTTCAATATGGTGTCACTGCCCAAAATGGATATGTAAAGTTATGACACTGTGTATGAGATTACTTTGGTGACTGACTTTGCATCAATGAGGTTTGCAGGTGACTAACAGAGTGCAAAGACCTTCTGGTCATCCTTCCTCCTAGTAAATGATGTGAACTCAATACCAACTGGCGTGAACTCTGTAGGTAACAAGTTGTGTGTTTTTGTGGTATCACATAGTTTCCCATACTGCTGTACCAGCAGCTGGCAGAAGAGTAACTGTCGGGAAAGATACCTCCAGTAGTCTGAATTTATACCAGTGTTTTCACCGGTAACCCAGGTACCGGAACGGCATTTTATCACCACGCCTCCGGCAGTTTCTACCCAATTCCTCGGTAAGGTAGGAAACGACACAACCACTGTGTGAAGGCACAGTGTCAGATTGCCAATTTTACCTAACATACGCAACAAATCGCTCAAAATGGAATTTTCTTTTTCTCAAGGGAAACAAGTGGTCCTTTTAATGAGAAGGTATATACGCAACTGTGTGTAGTGTACTGGTGCGATTGCTCCACGAGAACATGGTCTACGACAATACTGTGGAACACAAATGTTAACAATAACGCTGCCATTTTGGTCAGGTTCCTGTGTACCCGACAGGTATTAGAAAAACTTACCTAATTCCGAGTTTTAGGCATCAATGAAAACACTAGTTTATACCGCTTGTGCGCACATGTGCGCACATGTGCTAACAGCCATAATATACTACTTAACAGGGCAATAGCTATCAGAGTAAGAATCCATTTTTTCAATGCAATAAGCAAAACCCCCAAAAATGGAAAGCTTAAAGCATGTATATGTGGTAAGAAAAAGTTGTAATGAAAGTCCCATTTTGCATCTCAGCCCCTTAGCGAAAACAAATTTTTTTAAAATCTTTTTTAAATTTTTTGTTAAATCTTTTTAAAGGACTGGGTATCCCCTTCCCCAGGATGGTTTTCAAAACTTTGGTGCCCTCCTAAAACAACAACTCTGGCGATGCATGGACTAGACCCTGCTGGGGCCAGATCACCCACATTGTATACACACAAGATGTCTCGTACATTCTCCTTCACGCACCATGATTTCCCTGACCCTGCATGGGAGAAGCAGTAATATCTTCACACTTGTTCAAAGTACAACATTGGATTTTGCTATGGAATTAGTGACATAAAGTGACAACCAGTGACAATGCGCCTTTCAGTTTTGAAGTGGAACTGACCAAATTAGGGGTGGATGCAATGTTAGGATATCTGTTACGTAGAATTTAAAACCGTAAAAACTGTCTACTAGACATACAGCAAACAAAAAAAAATTAATACATGCATTATGCTGGCAAATGTGTGAATATATGGTTTAATGGCCGAATACCCCTTAGCAAGGGCTATACATGAACCTGCTATTCACCCATGACACACAGAACATCTGTAACATTACAGCCTCAATATTATCGACATGCTACATGAAAAAAAGTCATGAGACAGATGTCATCTGAAATAGACATTTGCATTTTCATTTTGTGACCTTCGTAGTTTTATCCAGGAATTGCCGGATCAGCTGGACTGTTCATCATACATCTCTTCAGTGTGTACCTATTAAAACTTTTTTGTGACACGTGCATGATATTGTTCGTTGTTTTGCGGCAACGTTTTAACCAGTGTGTATCTGTTCGATCATTTACCTCTGTATTCTTTGTACTGTGTTTTTATGTTTGACGTCTGCATCAGACCGGTCTCATCTTCAACATGGAAGATGAGTTCGCCACAGATTACGAAGAAGAAGAAGAGTCGAGCGACCTTGGCATCCTCGGACCCGCTGCCTTTCATTTCCAGGATGAGGAGGAGACGGGAGAGGTACCACCATCATCCTTATCGCAAAGAGTGCATGCATGCTAACATTCTACAAAAAAAAAAAGTGCTTTTACACTGATGTGATCTTTTCCATTTGATGGTGCAAAAGTGTAAAATTCTGTTTCATGTGGACCTGGGACAGGATGGAAGCCTGAGAAGAGGGTAGAGAGTGACACAGGTTATGAATGCCAGCAAGACAATAAGATAGGAGCTATTAGTTAAAGAGGAATCTTGTAGCCCGTACAGTCGACATTTAGCTGACAGTATAGGCAAGATGTGTGCTTGATCTAGGAATTCCAATGTTCTCAACATTAAAAATATATAAATAATAAAATAAACTGGCAGAATTTATCACCTAAAAAAAAAGGGGAGTCGGTGAAAGGTGTGAAGATGTGATTATAGGTAGACCTCCTTTCTCCCTCCCCTCTTAGCCTGTCAGTATGAGTATATAGGCCTAATGTTGATGACCAGGAGTCAGACAGAGAAACATGGGATGGCAAATTATGAATAAAGAAACAAGCTATCTGTGCAAGGTCGTCTCATAGCTCATCCCTCTTAATGTGCAACATTGCATGCATCATATTGCAAGTTACATTGTGAATCATATCGAACATCAGGGTGCACGTTAGAAGCTTGTACCCAAACGGTCCCATTTAAGTAAACAGAAAGTACACTCTTGCATCATCATCCTTTTCACTTTGATAACTGATCATCCAATGATGACCTTTCTCCACCGCATGTTGCTCTGATATTCTCATTTACCTTAATTGGTTTTTCAACGTTTTTGTCTCTCGCCACTCTCCAACTGTTCTTTAACATCTGTTTCGACATCTTTTTCTGGGAATTAACACCACATCCTCTTTGTTGCTCTCTTCTTTTTTTGTTACTTATATGGAAATCACTAAGTTTCGATTTGTATATGTTGTCATCGATGCAGGGGGTTCTTGGATATTCGAAGAGAATACCAAGTATNNTCTTCTTTTTTTTTTTTCTAATCGTTTTGTTGTCTGCCATGGGATTGTGCTTAATTGTTTGTTAAATTGTTTGAGTTGATTGGTTTTCTTTTTGGCACAGTCAACAAATGGTGGAAGACCGTCTGCAAAATGACTGTGTTATATCAAATCAGCTCTAAAGTAGAGTGTCAGCTGTTTAGAACACCAAGAGGAGGTATGACACCGTCCACTGATGTGTTTCAAATCTATATTTGGATTAAATAGCTATTTCCAGTAGGAAACCATTGAAAAGGTCATCACAACTTACCAGTTCTTTTCTTTCACAGCTTTCAAGTTTTATTTATAGTGTTGCATTTTTCTCAATTCTGGATTATTCTTGTCAAACTCTTTCGAGATCTTTGACCCCAACACACAAAGTGCTTTTCTTTTTTAGTGGCTTAGAATTTTCCTTTCTAGTCTGACAGAAATTTCTCTCCTTCAGGGTGCTGAAATACATTTTCTTCTTCTTTACTGACTCTTTTTACGTATTTCTTTCATACTCCCTTTGGTCAACCTTTTCATGACAGTGCATCATGCAGTTCTAACAAAGTGCTGTTCTTGACCGTTTCCTCGACTACCTGCGACTTTCCTAGGGCAAATTCCCCGGTATCCAGACCTCCTCTGTCTCCACACTCCAAGCTCTCCTACCGTTTCTTTAACTTCATAAGACCGTTGTCCCCTGCTGCATCTGTAAAGGAAAATACCAGCATGAGTTTGAGGAGACCTAACCAGTCACCCAGTTTAATTGATAATAGGAACTAAACAAACAAGAGTTGCATAACTCCAGAGTTAGTGTCTCTCAAGACAATTGGGTCAACTTTGATCGAAAATATTGTGGATAATTGCTAAAGATGGTCTGTTAGTGTAAGTAGCAATGACATAATGATATGTTACCATGTCAAGTATGCACTTACTCTTTTATGACCCCATCATAGACTTTCAAAACGTAAAAAAAAAAAATTGAAAAAGTCTGCCTGTTGACCAGGATGTTATTGGTGAGGTCAGATGGTATCAAGTTAGTTGGTTATTTTAACAAATTAAGGCAGGAAATAAAAGGCTTGGCATGAAGAACAAAAAAGCTGGAAAAAACAACTGCATCATAGTAATGAGTAGTATTCTGATGTAACTGAGAAATATGCCAAAATTAGTCGCTTGCAATTTATTTGGGAAAGTTAAAATTTGGAAAATTTTTATTGATATTTTAACAAAGGAGGAATAGAGTTAAAAAAAGTACAAAAGTCCCTAAAAGTAGAGTGCAAACAGGTTGCAGAAATTCTGAAGAGGGAATTCGGCAACATGCGGTACCTTTTTTCTTCTCTCATTAACCTCGTTAGTTATGTTTTCTCCGCCTTCACATCCGGCCCTAGCTTGATCACCTCATGCAAACCCCTTGCCATATGGTCCTCACTCATGTTTTATGAGAAGGAAGGCATAACATAGTTGATTGTTGAGGGAAATGAAGAGAATAGAACAACCCTCTGGGCAGCAAAAGATGTTTACTTTAAATCTGAAGTATCTGAAGCTCTTACATGCTATTCTCTTGACAAAGGTAGAGAGCTCAATATGTGGTGAAGGCAGTTCATCTTTCCATTTTGATACTTGACTTATGCAGGAAGGAGTGTGTCAAATGGCAGCATCATATGCACGCTTTTCTGGTGAAAGGGTCTTGCTGGCGGGTCAATATACTTTCTTTTAGCCTTCATCTGCCAACCTTAATGTCCTCCTTAAGTTCATAATTGATGTGATCACCTTGGCCTTAAAAGCTTTTTATCTTCACTCAGCATAGTGAGAAAGAAGAGAATGTTTTCTCCCATGGTACAAACTTGAACTTTCTTATCTCATGATACATGCCAAACAGTCCTCTGTCTACCACCTCAGCTGGGAAATGAACCAAGAAAAAAAAAAAAAGAAAACGGAGAAGATATATGTTTCTTGATCTGTAATGAATGAAAGAAATAGCGACCCCCTTAGGAAAATCTGACTTGGCGGAGTGAAAAGAAGAAAATGTCACATTGCGATAGTAGAAAACAAAAGACAAACTCTGATAACCTAGGAGCAGTTTGGTCAAGTAGATAACATGTTGGTAAGGGGGGGAGGGAGAAGAGGGGATGGTACTGCATTGATTCACAAATAGATTCTGAGGAAAGCATATTCACAAACCGCTGAGATTTTGTGATTGCCAATTCACCTCTGGATCACGTCTGTTTGCAACAAATTGTTCAGTAGTGATTTGTACATTAAACCCCTTGGAAGTTTGATGAATGCCTCTAATTACAATAAATTCTCGTACGGTCAGATGCGCACGTTGCGGATTCAAATTCCCGACCAAACTGCAGCTGTATGCCGTTGGCTGGAAAAGAGGATAGCCTCAGCTACATACACACAATGTGTAGATGTGGTTTGTTGATCAAGCAATTAATTCGTCAAAGAGAGACGATAGGTAAAGTTCCACTCAATAAAGTGCTGTTTTGAGCTATCCCCTGTCGAAACACCAGGCAACCTTTTACCGTGGAAAATACTTGAATCCTACTACATAAGTGTGAGATCTTACATGGTTGTTACCCTACAGCTACTTCTACCTGGCTGATCTGTTTTTACAAGCCTATTAGACTGGACAGGCATGATAATCCCACGATGTGCAAAGGTCAATTTCTCAAACAACGCCAACCTAGATTCTGGCTGAAATGTTCCGTGAAAATTCAATGATGTTCTTCATATCATTTTTCAGATGCAGAAAAAAATCCATTTTGATATATGCCCCCCCTTCTAAATCCAATCGCAATGTTCCACCAGAGAAGGCAATTAATCATTTGTGCGTAAACGTATCTTGGTATTAATGATATTTCTGCATGTTTCTATGTAGGTAGTCTAGACATAAACATGTTTCTGTTTATAGTTGGAATACAATCTGCTCGTTCTCCTTCCCCCACCCCTTCCCCATATGGTGAGTTGTGCCAACGTTTTAAAAACATGTCATTCACCTTTTACAGATCGGACTGTTAAGCTTCACAATATTTTTTTTTCCCTCCAGCAGGAAGAAAAACAAGACAGAGCAAAACAACAAAGTGACAGAAAAGTAAGTACAGCTTCATTACTTTTTTTTTTGCTCAGTATAATTTGCCATTATCAAAACCTATGTTTTTCCTCTCCCAGCTTGACAAAAGTCCAAATGTTAAGCTTTTGCCCCCTTCCCACCCCCTCAGGTTCACATATTATATAGTCAAACATCCCCCCTAAGAGCTAAATACATCATCTGTACTGGACATGCATTGTATGTGAAGGTCCAGCTGATAGGCCGTCTTATATTAACTATTTTACCTTTGTATGCTGATTAATTGGTCCCCCCTTTTTTTTCGTTTCCCTGATGACCAGTTAAAATTAACTTAACTGGTTACCTCTTATCGGTAATATGGTAGTGTCAGTGGTTTCAGATTGCACAATATTTCTTTCAAATGCAAACCTTTGCAAGCATGCAAATCAGTGTGCGATTGCTAATTTATTCTCACAGGTAATAAATCTTTAATGCAGGTTCCACACACTTGATAATGTTATTCTTACATGGACTGCAGAAATTATGCACTTAATATCAGCAAGATCATTTTTTTTTTTTTTATGTTNNTTCTCCCCATCCTTTTGTTTTCTTTGAATGAATAGTTGAAAATTGATAAAAATATTTGTCATTGAATTGACTGGAAACAGTGATCAATCAGATTTGTTATAATAGTATAATTGTTTCATATTTTATGCTATTTATTTTTATATTTTGTTCTTTTTTGTTGCTTCGTTTCATAGTGAAAAAAATCCTCACTGTTTCATGTGAACTGTAGACTGCTCATGTTGATTGACTTAACTGGTAAAGTTCACTTAGGAGCTCTTTTAGCCCTTTCTCTGTGTGAGAGTGTGTATTTTTGTAGGGAAACAGTGTTACTTGTTTTGACATGTGTCTTTCTATACATAAGCAAATTAACTCAGTCTAGAGTGAAAGTGTCACCCATTTTGTCTCATTTCTGAAGTACTTTTAAGAGCCATATGTCATCAGATTCCTTCTCATATCAGAAGATGAAATACCTTTCCATGTTTGTCTTCTTGAATTCATTCTTCTATGACACTATCAGGATCTGGGATCAGGGTAAAGAGACATTTGCCAGAAATTGAAAAAGGACATTTCAAGAAGGTCACAGTCTTACCATTTTTTTTTTCTTACCAAGAACACTGTGATACTAATTACCTATTGGAAACCACAACCTTTAAAGTCTTTCCAGGGAAATGAACATTTGACTGTTGTTGGTGTTCAACTGTTGGCAAACCATGGGCTGTGACACTTATTTTGCTGATAACTTCCAAATGAGACAAAACTAAAACAGTAACTGTGAGAAAAGGTATACTTGTATGAAAGCTGACAGTATTTGGTCACTGAAATTTTTTGGGGTTAATCTGCAGGGTAGTATTTCACTTTTGAAGAATGTCTTTTTGGGGAAAAATGTTTTTCGGTGGGAAATATATCAAGGTGAATCGGATTTCTGATGTCAGGTTTCTGGCACATGATCAGTCTTTACCATTTATTTCTTTTCATTTGTCTTCTCTTTATCATTCATCCCAATTTCATTCATCTTTATTTTTGTCTTTAAAAACATCCTGTATCCCACCAGTGTTTAAATGGTAGTCATTTTTTTCCAGAAGTGCAGTTCATGTAGCAGAATTAATTTTAAGATATCAGAGACAGTGTAAACTGCTTCAAATTGGCGACAGGTACTGCAGTCTGTAAGGTTCTGTTTTGTCCCCTGGAATTATATTATGCTATAACTAGGAAAGGATGGCCTGCCCCAGCTGATATCAAGGTTAACTCTAGCCTATAGATACATTTCACCTGCTCTGGATCTAATGTACCAAGTAGCTAATGCTCTTTGCTACACTTTCACACATAACTGGTAGATCTAAGTGGGGGGGGCAAGGTGGCTGTGACCCCACCCATAGGTAGGCCATAAAATGCCAATTGTTGAAAGAAAGTTAACTTCACAGTTGTATTTTGTTGCACTAAATTGCATCTAAGAACATCAGTTGAAAGTAAATTTTTTGAAGAGGAGTGTTACAACTACCCTAAGCCCCTAGCTCCCCATTATCACTATACTTCTACTCAGGCATGTACCCAGGGGGTATGTGCCCCCCACAACAAAAAAATTTCAAAGGTCCTGCTTCTTTGGAATACAAATACAGGGTGGGAAAGATAGAAATCTTGCACCATTGTGCATCTAGAACCAACATTTTTCAAAGAGGAAGGGGAAAAACGAAAATTTCATCTGCATTCTTTTTTGAAAACTGACAAATCCACCAGAATTTGAAAAATGATAATTTATATTAGCAAAGCCAAGAAGTCATCAAGGTCAATGGTGATACTTTAGATGGATATTCCACCATTAAAATTTTTAAAGATATTTCTTATTATATTAAAAATTATTTGATGATATTTCTAGCATTTCTCACAAAGGAGAAAGTTTTGTATTCATTTTGTATGTACCAATGATTGGTGATGACATCTTGTCCTCTTTTCAAAGTTTCTCTAATTGCTCAACCCTTCACCTCAAATCTCTGCCTGCACCTTTCTCTGAATACATGTGCACTCCTTCATTTGAGATACATATCCATCCATTTACTTGAATCCCCCATACACGCCTCCAAACGAAATTTTCGTCCACCCTTCCCAGTATATATATGTAAATCGCTCTACGTAAAACTCCTGTCCACCACCTCACCCAAAATCCTCGCCTTGCCCTCACCCCTTCATTTGAAAAGTAGATCTGTCCACCCTCCCCACTTGAAATCCATGTGCAGTATTTTCTAATGAAGGCAACATCTGCCATTGCAAAGATCACATGTCCAGTCTTACCTGGAACCTGACATGGTTCCTGTACTTTTGTACCCTTTGTGTGAAAATTATCTCTTTCCCTCCCTGCCAACCTCCTGCAGTCACAGGGGTGTGTTGTCACACTGATGGATGATTTGTCTTGAGAGGATAATGGACCACCGATAGCAGATAGCTAGGAGGAATTCAACTGTTCTTTGATTTGAACTGTCACCCCCCATCTTCTCATCTGTACAGTTTAGACAATCTTATAGGATGGCCAGATTGAATGTTTAACAGCTTGACACAATGTCATAAAATCTTGGTACTCAAAATGAAAACCTGTGTAACATAATGTTTACAAAATATTGTATCATGATCATCCCAAATTTATACTTCATTGTGTTGCAAGTCCCTCCCCCCTCCCCATGTTCTGCTTTCATTTCTCCCGATGTCGAGAAAACCTCTTCTCTCCATGTATACTACCAACCAAATCTCTTTTATTTGGTCATAAGGTCCCAGGTCTTCTGCAATTAAGGGCCTTCTGCAATTATTTACAGTCTCTTGCCCAGAAAGATGGCATCATATCTCAATTCATTTTGAAGATGATAAATTTTTGATACAATCCTGCAAGCCCAGAGAATGAGACTGAAACGTTACATCCAGATAAATCGATAAATATGGCCACCTGTGTCACCAAATTCATATTAAGCCTCTCAAAAGCCAAAGTTTTGGCATTTTACCGCAGTAGTCTGAAAACCACACGTTCCACATCGATATTGATTTCCCCTGAAATTGTAAGGAAATGATGGAAATATTCATTTCCTCAAACTGTTTTAGTATCCTACTGAAAGCTATGACAGACAAATTGGCCATGTGTTCTACTTCTCCTACCCCCCCCCAGAAAGATTCACTTCTGCCAGATGTTACCTTTGCAGATGGCCAAGCCATGAATCTGGCTTCAATTAATCATTTACATGGAAGAGTTCGGGGAAAGACTCTCTCTGTGACATATGGGTTTCGTGAAACCTCAAAAGATGTGCCAATTGTTATTCCTCCCACCTTTTCAATTAATAAACACCACTCCAAGCATCAAGATTCTTCCTGAGCTTACCTCTGCCCCCTCGGCACAGACCCTCTCACCCTGTCATTCCTTTTCCCCAACCAAATGGCCATTACCATAGCAATTACATGAATTGATATGCCATGAAGATGAAATATCATGCATCTATGTGCATTGTAGAGGTATTTTACATACATTTTAATGTTCTGTATCAGACAGGCGTGGATCCAGGATTTTGAGAAGGGGTGAGGGTGCATCAAAGGCACCAAGCCACGTCGGGAGGTTTTGGTGTCCTCCCCCAAGAAATTTTGAATTCCAGATGCACTTAGATGCAATTTTCCAACGTTTGGGGAGCATTGTGTCCATATCTATTTGCTCATCTTGATAAAAAGTCATTGGTCATCAAAAAAAAGGGGGGCATCACCCCACCTGGATCCGTGCCTGTAAGAATAAGTGCTGGTCTCATTGTTTATCACTACATACATTCTCCACATGTCTTTGTTAATATTAATGCATCTTTCTATCAGCAGTCGTACTCAAAAGAATCCATATTCATGCCTATCCATAAACTTTGATGAACAGAAATTATGGCAATGTCTAGCCAACAAATCTATTCTTCAAGCCATTCATTCACTCAGTTTGCAGACAATTCTAAATTTCTGAATTGTGTCTCCCCACCTTTCAATGTAACATTCCTGTAATTAAAAACAGAACTTTTCATAAGAATGTGAAAAAGAATGCATGCATATGGATCATTTTGAAGAGACACGTTACGAAATGGAATATACAGTCTTTTTTTTCCCCACAATTAAAGTATTAGTGTTTGCACTGGGTCACTCACAGACCAGCTATGCTGGGACGTAGCTTTGAAATTGCCATTGGAAACCAATGTTAAACTAACGTACCTTGTGCCTGTGACTGAATTCAGCATGTTATGCATAAAGAACACTGCAGATTGATCATACATCAACATGAGATACATGTTGTATTACTGTTCAACCAAAATTTTCATACTTCTGACCTCACAACAAACTTGTAGCCCCAAAGGAAGTTATGTTTTCAGGCCCTGGGTAACCGACCGACCTTGGACCGCAGGTCTTCAGGTCTGAATTATACCCGATGCAGACACTAATAGCTACAGTATCCTACTATAAATGGTAAGATGTAAGGGTGTGTGCTTCTTGAAGGCCTCCATGTCATGGACAAGTGCATTTATGGTCATGGTGGCATCTCTGAAGTACCTGTGTTATTAATTTCAACATGGATGTACAGTCCACACACATGTTAGGTTTTGCAGTCATTATTTTTAAGAGGTCAAATATCGGGGTGTAATGTTTCAAAAGTCAGCCTCATGTTTTTATCTGTCATACATATTGTGTAGTTTTCTGGTTCTCTTAATTTCTTGCATCCTCTGCTGTCTAACTCTATAAATGGTGTGCTTTTGATCCCACCTCCTCTTGCCCCCCTCCCAGTACTTCTTGCTGGTAAACAAGCACAAAACCCCTCCCCCCATTCGTATTGATATATTAGACCTCTTTTCATCGGTATTTTGAGAGTGTGTACCTTTCTGAGTTTCAGTTTCAACCTACATGTCATGGATCCATAAAAAACACTGGCAGTATCAACACTTTTGTTCAATTTTCCTTTCTTTCAAAATCCTCAGAAATGCATGAACTCATAGAATTTTCATTCATTTTACATAGGTCCTATTTCCAGGGCTTAGCATTTTTTCTCTCAGCACTTTTTTTTTTTCTGTTCCGTTAGTTTCACTTATTTTTATTTTTTTTTTTTCAAGCATGGTTTTGAAGTGGAAATTTTACCTCCATGCACATTGTTTTTGTTTTCATTTTGTTTTTTTTTCCTCATTTGAAATTATTTACTTCTTTTGCTTGATCATGCATGAAGAAGACTCTCCTTTTTTGAGTCTTTCATTATCATTCTGTTTCTTTTTTTTATATTGTACTTTTCTTTAATCATTTCATTCACAAAGCATTCCTTGGACAAGAAAACACCATCATTAAACCATCGGCCACCTAGCCAACCTACCCATAGAGATTCTGGTCAGTCTCAAGAAGATTACCTGAACACTAGAAATCGCTACAATAGCGAGAGGGCTCTCGACCGTGACGACTCCTCAAAGTCACATGGCAGGCAAAACCAGAGACGTTCTAGTCACTCAAATGAGTACATTGGCAATCACATAACAAAGTCCAGAGACTATAATGAGGATGAAGTTGATTCTCTTCAGTCCAAAGATCGACAGAATGCAAAAAATTCTGTGAGGCAGGGATCGGGTGGTAGGGAAACTCGGAAGTCCACTTCTGAGCCACACAGACACAAGTCGAGGCGTTCCTCGTATGACGAAGAGGGCGCACGAAACTCTCACATGGAAGGTAGGAATCACCATCACACCGGTTCCCTGGACCGTGGACCGAGATCACAGCAACACCAGGGTAGGGATAGATATTCAGAACATGTCTCAAGTTCCAAAAGTGAGCCAGACTTTTGTCCTCGGGGTGGAGAATCTAGTGCAAACAGTAGTCAGTACACTACTTTCAACAACAGTAATAACTACTTAGACTCAAAGAGGGGCAGGTCTATCCCTTACACCTCTACACCTCTAAATTCTGATCAAAGCCTGTCCCAAAGGAGCCGGTCCAGGTCCCGGGGACCCCCTTCATCATCAAGGGGTAGCACTTACACAGACCACAATGATGACACAGAGTCCCCAAAATATGTCACTACTAGCTCTCATACCAGAGAAAGGTCCCAAGACAGGGGTGGTAGCACAAAGTCCTATCGACACCAAAATACCTCCTCCAAACACAATGGTACGACAAATTTCAGCTCTAAACAAAACGAGAAAGGCAGGAACATGAACAGCTCATCCTATATGAGACTCAGAGAAGATGTAGGTCCCCCAAAGGACACTGATAATCCAGATTGTTATGTAAGGGATAAGTCGAGAGACAGAAGTAAGAGCAGAGACATACCCGTCTGTGCAGATGAGGCAAAACACCGAGAGTCTCATCCACAGAAAAGCCGAAAGGACGTTCACGAATCTGAACAGAGACGTAACAGCAGCAGCTGGCGTTTCACTCCATTCGATGAGGTGAATCAAAACATTATCAAACTCAATCCCTTAGATGTGTGTTTTTTTTTTTCTTTTCACAATCAAAGTTTACTAGCTGTACATGTTTCTTTTTTACTTTACTAAACTTTCTTGGACTTTGTGATATTTTATAATATCGTGTTGTGCACCCTCGATGACAGTGGAAAATGACAAGTCTGTGAAATAATTGACACTTCCCTGGCTCTAATTCCTCTTTCAATACTAGTATGTATTAAAAAGAAGAAATGAATCCAGTCAACAGCCAAAGTTGATAACAATTAAAGTCGTAATGACAGAACCATGAACTGTATCAAATACAACTCTCCATGGGAGTGACTTTGAGCCGGACCTCACAGTTTCCATACCGCACCCTTTTCTGCACCCCCCACCCTGAACCTGCTGCAAATTTTTATATCCCTTTATCATTGTTTCTGCCAGTGTACCTTTGCTCACATTTATCATGCACTATTTTGTTTTCTCCTCCGTTCATTTTAATTTACTTTTGGGTTTTTCCACTGTCAGCATAATCTCGTCTCCACATCTGCCATGTTTTCTTTTGCTGTGAAATCTCAGTGTTTTTTTTTTTATTTATTCCATTTATTTCGTCTTGGTTGTATCCTGCTTTCCATCGTGGCAGCTGCCGTAAGTGTTGCAGTGTCAAAATCCATCTGCACGATCACGTTCATCCAGCATTGAAGAAACAGATCTTGCTCGTTGTCTATTCCACCTTTGGAGCATTGTGGTTTTTTTTTATCTTTTTTTTTTGTGTGTTTGATGTTTTCGCAGCCTTTTCTTGTGATAGACTGGTTTGAAGAACTCACAAGGTGTGGTATAAACTCCATTAGCTGTAGAATGGGTTTTTTGCATTTGCATTCCTCTATTGCATGTCTTTCATCAAATAACAGAAGATGAAAAATGTCACAGTCACAGATATCACTTTAAAAGTATATCATTGCCATCAGTGTTTTTTTACCTTTGTGTTTTTTGACATCCATCTTTGGCAAAATGGGTTGATGGTTGGCATGATATGCATGTGCTACGTTTCCTTTTTCCTTTTTTTTTTTCAACTGTTTACTTTTCTTGATCATTATTTTCATGGTATAGGTTTTCAAGCTTTCATATTTTCATTTTTCTCCCATCCCTTCCATTCCTGTCACCCAAGGGTACGACCAGCTCACGACATGAACGGCTTGACTCAGAGGACAGTGTCTCATCTGCGCAACCTCTCCTTAGCCCAGGTAAATGGCACCCCACACCGCTAGGGATACGGAAGACGCCAGTCTGTCATGAAAATCTTGTTTGGTTTTCAAAGCCCAGTTTCATAGCTTGATCTGGATTAAGCCTAATTAAGTCAACACCCTTTCAAAAACATTGAATCGATAATTTTACCTTCATCACTTAATGATATGGTGAATTGTCGCAATGATCTAGTTAAAACGATCTAGTTGCGTGTATGGTAGACAATTTGATTTGATACAAGTAAGTGTTGCAGAAAACATTCATATCCAAATCGAGCAACAGTCTATTGATCAAAGTGCCTCCAACATCATCATCTTTACAAAAGTATCAATTAATCTTTTCATGTTTTCCATCAACACTATGTAGTTTTCTCAGCTCTTTCATCTCAAGAGAAAGTCAAAGCTACATGAACATCATGGAAAAGTGCATCTTGTAGGCTGGAGTGTGATTTTGTGATCGGTTTTATAGCGATGAATTTCCCAGGGAGTGTAAAGACTTTAAAATTTATCACAGCCCAGTTGAAATCGCAATGTAGGTTCTAGAAATTGCTAACCAATGAGATACATTCTATGTTTCTCCAGCAGCATTTTCGGTGTCTTGGAAATAACTGCAAGCAGCGAGTATCACATGGTAGATTTTTTTTTTTTCCCCAAGGAGAGATCACATTCTTATAGTTTCAGCTGAACACTGTGTGCGACTCCTTGCTACGGAAGGAGTTTTACGGTGCCAGCCACATTGCAGAAGTGGCCAGAACAGAGAAACGTGATTATTTAAATCTCAAAGATGAGAAAGTTATATCTAGATTAGCTGCAAAATCCTGGACCAGATGTGATGATCTTTTGTCATCTCTCTCAAATAAAGCTCTCGGTGCTTAAGTTTGAGGACAAAAATGTAGAATTACTGAAGTCTTCTGTATCCCTTGGCAGTGATTCCCTTTTAAGAAAAGCATTTTTAAGAATAGTTTTTAAGAAGCTCATGGTATCAGATCAGAGAATGATCTGGTGCACTATGCAAATGTAATTCACCTCAACAGTAAAACTATTAGACTACCTTCCAACAAGTTTCTCTCAGTGAGAGAAAATATGTATGTGTACATTAAACACGACAAAGAAGGATCTACAGTTTGTAATTGTCCTGTCATATGTTGGCCTCACTTCATTCTTTTGTTCACTTTAAGCCACTTTTGCAGAACAGCTCAATCAATAGAGCACTATTCATTGTACTGCAGTTGCTTGAAGTGTCTATGAAAGTCAAGTGTGACCCTTTGTGAGCTGCGTCAGGCACATTTGTACAAAAGAAATAACAATTCACTACAACAGTCTATTGCTAACCTGTCTCATACAATGATTTATTGCATTCAAACCACAACTAACTACATCTAACACAAGTTTTTTTTTTTAACTTTTTTTTGTATTTTGTTCTTGTTATGGCTTTCTCCTTTTATTTAACATATTTAATATCTTTCATATACAATATATTATTAACACATTTTATTTTCTTCATTCACTTCAGGAATATACAAACCTCTTTGTTTCTGTTATTAATGCACTTTCCTTTCCTTGAGATGCTTTTATTTTCTTTTAACCACATGCACAAATTTTGAATAACATTTATTTTTGCCTCAACGTTCACTTTTTATGGATTTTTTTTCGCCTTGAAAAAGTTACTCAAGTCACTAAGTAGTTTTAACTCTTAAACAGTGAAAAGAAAAATAACTTTAAGTAAAAAGAACAATTTTGAGTTTTTGTCATTCAAGGTTTTTTTTTTTTGCTGATACCATATGTGTAAGTTCAAGGAAAATAATGGTCTGTGTCTGTCCTTAGGGAGGTCTTTCTTTATTTTAGCAAACAGATTGCACTCACAAACGAAAATGACTGAGTTAGGACTGGCTGTTGTTTATTTTACCCTTTTTTTTATCATCTTTTTAGGATCACTCACTTCATTATTGATAGCACTTTCAAGTTGTAATCTGGGATTGTTTTCCATTCGCAGAGATTCGTGTGGGGATGACAGTTAGCATAAAAGAAGGTTAAATTTCATCACCACTTGATACCCTAGCGACTGGGAAATGGAAAAAATTTGCCAAACTGCCTGTCATGTTCATGTTTTACATGCATCACAGACTAAACAGAAAAGTGCATCAGCTTGCACCAAGGGCTTTGAGTGAACAAAAAGTTTTTGTACTATTCAGTAGGGACTGCAATGTGTATGTATATCGACAATAATATCACCAGTCGTTCCCAGACTTAAACTGGTCTGCCTTTCAGTGGTCTTGCTGGGGACGCTTCGTTAGGGTCTGAAAGTCATTTCACATCATCGGATAGGCAATTAGGTATCAAATTTTTTTTCCAAAGAAGTGTTCCCTCTTTTACTGATTTGAGCACCTTCTGTTTTCTTGTGTTTTCAGTACACTTGTCTTTAATACTAGTAAGGTACTTTAAATAACTTAAAATCCATGGGAATAATAAATACTATGAAATATTGTCAAAACTATTTTAGCATGTATGTTAAAAAAAAAATGACAAAAGATATGACAGTTTTTGCTAACTTTGTATTGAAGTCTCATTTTCTGTTTAAGATAGTAAAAACCGCAAGTAGCTGGTAGCCTGGTAGCCTGGTGATGATTTCCCAAGTATGTGGTCAGAACTAATGGCAATCTCTGCGTAAATTTTGTGTCAATCTTCTCTTTCTTAATTGATATTTGTATGCCTAAGAATTTACATAGTACTGCATCTCTAGGCATCATTAAAAAGCAAACCTCTAAAAAACCCATCCAGCAGACTGTGGACTGATTAAGTATATGGGTTATCGTGAAGGATGACTACGATCACAGTAGGGGTTGGTCAAATGTGAAATATTGCAGACGGAAAAACACACTGCAGTTTCGAAAAAGAAGGCAAAAATAGCATCACCATGATTGGTAAAGAGCCCATGATGTGGCTATACTTAACCTGCTGTTTGCTTAATAAGGAACAGTACTAATCATGTTAGTTCCCATGCTGTTTAATAAAGCCCTGTTCAGATAAAATTCAGGAATTTTTTTTACATGCAATTAAAGTAAGTTTCTTCACAGCTCATCTTTCAGGCTATCTGTTCACACCGCAGGCTGGCACCGGTTGTACTGAGTACATGTATTTCGTTGGATTACAAGCTTGACCTTTACATACATATTGACTCTAGTGTGCTGAAATTTTCTGTAAATTGACATGAAAATGTTTATGTTTTTGTTAAATTTGTAAAAAAAAAAGAGAAAATTGCATAAATGTTTTGAAAAGGCATGTTGCACTGCCAAAAAAAGAAAAAGGAAAAAAGGAAACAGCCTGCACATTTGTCTTCTCCCTAGATTTCTATTCTAGTTTAGCCATTCAAATTTTATTTTGTTCACAAAAGTCACAAAGACTGTTTAAAAAACATCACATCACATGACACACAACTGATCTGCAAATATGGCGACATGGATAGTGACAGCATCAAATTCCTCATGTTTTTGTTTGTAAGGTTGCGGATTTGTCCCTCAGTACATACATGCATGCATCACGTCACAAGGAATTGGGTCAGAGACATGAGGAAATGTTAGGATTGCAATTCTTGAGACTCAGTGTCATGCATGATGTCCTGTAGCAGATTGGACAGGTCACATTATGATTCCACAGTGAGTCAATGATTCACGCCACATGAGCCACTAACGACCTAAAATTCTTTTTCATTGTTTCCTCATTAAGACCATCTCTGTAGAGAACATTGGAGATAAGAAGTTTCCTACCCCATGTTCCTTGTCTTCCAAAATTCATCAGGAAACGTGATCTGATTTTAAGTAACGTTACCTGACAAATATCCTTTAAATATTTGCAAAAGCCAGGTGCATCAACTGAATAATGCAGTAAGTAATTCAGGCCTTTGAGGGGCAGTTTTTTGTATGATACTATAACAGCAAACACACAAGGGCTTAGAAAGCCTATGGCTTGTGTTACAACTTCATGTTGGGTGACTGCCAACTCTACAATTTTAAATCAAATTAGTGAATAAAATTGGCCAAAACTTAGCTTCTTTTTTACTTATTTAAAATGAAACCTCAGCAGCTTCTGCTTTCATTGACAGTCCTTGTGTAAACTGCAACAGTGCACAAAAAGAGGTCATAGGTGAAGGCAGGTGTGGTAGAACAAAAAAAAAATAGGGGGAGCTGAGTCTAGCCGGACTAAGATTAGCAACAACAGTGCCACAGCACAGAGCATACAAAAAAATTTTGGCTTTACAAGTCCCCTCCTCCCAGTGGCTAGAAATGGCTTTTCCTGAGCATTCTAAGCAGTATGTAACCACACCTGGAGTAGGAATCTCAGGTCTGCAATTTCTCAGTTATTGAGCAAACAATTAATCTATGAAAAATGATAATGCATACCATGGCAGGTGACTTGAGATGATACAATAATCTTACCAAATTATGATATCCTTATTTCCATTTATTCTCAAATCACTTGGCAAATATTGGGGGGAGGGGGGTAAACATTCATTTCACCCCCTGCATTTTTTTATTAGGGGACTAAGTCTCCCAAGCTCCACTTCCCCCAGTTCTGCTCCCCCAGCCTTAAAGTGGAACTGTTTTTCTGTTGGTATCTTTTATTCTGTGAGAGTCAGTCCAAGTGTTTTAGGGTTCACTTCTTGTTCTCATGGCTTTGTGTCTGGGTGGTGGTACAAAGGGCCTGCATATTGTACCCTCCAAAGGATGCTCATCCTCCTGCCCCTCCTTGGCTCCCTACCCCGGAGGTCTTTTTTTTTTTCTTTCACGTCATGGACTCTCAGTGTCACCACTGTTCATAACTGTTCAGTCTAATTGTTGACCTGTATGATGTGTCTTCTGGAGCAAATGTCTCCTTTTTTTTTCTCTTTTAATATGTCAATGTCACAGTGTCACAATTTTTTATTTTAGTGCGATCGCCTTCCCCGCCTGGAAGAAGAACCGGTCGGGATGTAGTGATGCATGAGCCACAGTCCTACCAACCACCATTGTCACCCATAGGTCACCACCGCAGTCGTGACGAGAAGCGTCCGCAGTACGTCGGAGCTAAATATAGCGATTCAAGGAATCAGTTGGATGAAGCCTTCAATTCCGAGGGCAAAATTAGACGTGAGAGGAGGCCATCACCTTCTCAACGAGAAGCTATGGATCTTGCAAAGTCGCGTTCACCAGACGTACTCACAGAAAGCGAATATGCCCGTGTGAGTCCCCCACTGAAAAAACCCACCGGAAGACGTTTGCCTGCCATCCCAGGGGAACAAAGAAACTCACAGACGTTGAGACCACCACCAGACTCTACACCCAGACAGAGTAGAAGGCCATCACCGGGGAGAGAGCCAAGCCCTGGTCGATTACCCGGCCACTCGGACATGCGAAATTCCCCCCGGGCATCCCCCTCTATCCCCATGGATGACAGACCACCCCACTACGATGTGGTGATGCGGACCCCAGAGCCCGCCGACCCATACATAGATCCAAGAGTGCCTAACGGGTACAGGCCAGGAGGAATAGAGAAAGGGAGGGGCCACGGTATGCAGGCCCACCCCAGGAGAACTTCACAGAACACATCCCGCGGGCCTGGTAGAACCCACAGCGGTGACAGTGGTACGGTTCATATAGGAGGGTTTTCGGATTCTGAAGGAGAAGACTGGGCGTGACCTGAAGCCAGGTGGTCCCTTGGAGTGCATCGTCGTTCATTCCACAAAGTCTGGTGCAATTATCTTTCAGTTTTATTTCATTTCAACTTATTTTTTACTTACTGGGAGATCTCAGCAGCCAAGGAGAGGACAATGCAGCAGCTATTTTATGAGTTTCAATTTATCATTCCATTGCTGTTTACTGAGTTTTTTTCTTGTTTGTTTTTTTTTATTCGGTAACTCATTTTAATAACTAAACTTTAAGCCTCTACAGAGCAAATCTTTCAATTTTTGCCAGACCATGTATTACACCGGTGGAATATTGGCATACCCAGAGGCAGAAGAATTAGTATTAGAAAAGTTGGAGGAAGCGACTTTCAAGAACATTTTGACAAACTTTAAAGACAGCATACTCTCTTCCCATTAAAATGTTAAAAAGTTACGACTGTGTGTGAAAAAGTAGTAAAGTGTGCGATCCGATCAAACAGTGATGATGTTAAAAAGGGAAAAAAAGCAAAATGATGTTTGAAAGAATGATAGATGTTTGAAAGAATGTTTGAAAGATGTTTGAAAGATGTTTGAAAGAATGATAGATTATCAATGAAGAAATGTGCTTTCAGCAGATATCGCAGTGGAATGCAGCTTTCACACTATAAGTGAAGCACTGTTTTCAAATAGCATGTATACATGACCTAGGGAGCCAAGAATTTGCAGCGTGTCTGGTAGCATCAGCCGATATCTATCGGCTACTCTCAGACCTAGATTTTGTGAGGTGGGTGAGTGGGTGGGTGGGTGAGTGGCCTGGGTGGAGGATAGGTGGGCGCACCAGATAGTGGTTAGCTTAATCGGAAAGAATGGTTGATGTGTTTATATAATTTGATGCTGGACTTCATTACATTAATGATCACGACTGAGTGCCGTCACGTGTTTTGCAATCACATCCTGGTAGATTCAGAGCAGAAATGATCCCAGGTGTATCTGGAAATGAAAAGGTAGCATACCACTTTCTAGATGTGTCTCAACTTTAATCACAATTTGTCTTTGCAAAGCTGAAGCTTGAACTTTTCGAGGGGATGGTGTACCTTTTTGACCGCGAACAGTTTAGTCTGGGGTAGATTTCATGGGGAAGTGTAGGGTGTGCTAGATCAAATCCCTGCTTGGTCTTTCCATCCCGCACCACCACCCCAAAGCGAATGGGGGGTGAATAGCTGGGTAAAGGTGCAGATAGTGGAGTGTAACTATGCGAAAGTAAATTTTATTTGGTTATGCCTACCAGACAGGGATCAGACGTAACGTAGATGACCGCACATTGTACATTAGACACCAGTTGCAAGTGGATCATGTACAAGCAGATGTGTGTGTATTACTGACAACACCGATCGATCGATCGATATTCTGTTCAGGTTGCAGAGACATTGAGAATGACATCATCGCCTTCGCAGAAGTACAAATCTTTATTATCAACTGCTGTATAGTCATTGCTTGTAACTGCAGAATGTAAACTTCAAATAATTGGAAAAAAAAATTACATAGAGAACTACTACGAAAGTCACCACTCTTACAACAAAGTATTATATAAATAGTGTCAGATCTGTATATTCTTCCAAGTTTCTTTCTTTCCTTTTTTTCTGACATTTTTTTTCTCAACAATGAGGACAAATTAAAAAAATGTTTAAAACAGGGTTTTGGAGTAAGAAAGGATATGTTTTTAAGTGCCTGGTTGTGGCACAGTGGCATTTTAAACTGTTGCCTATGTGTCCGTTCTGTTTGCTTAACAAGCTTTTAATGTGCTGATTTGTATCATTGGTTTTTGAAACCATAAGCCCCATTTCCTGCTTATGTCCTTAATACCCCTTTATTTTAGTTTTACGTCTTTGGTATGATTCGTACTAATCTTTTGCTATTCGATATGGGTTTCCCATGTAACCTCACCCTTTCACTCACAAATGTTTCATACGATCAGGACTGTATCTCTGTCAAATTCCCAGGGGCAGACCACAAGTGAAAAAGGAGGGGCTGGCCCAGTGGCACGTGTGACATAATGTTGATAAT
>VJOZ01011257.1:0-18783 GCA_009801055.1 Stichopus horrens | reverse complement strand
AAGCTTTGACAGATGTTTATTGGTGAGAATGAATGGTTTAACAATGGTTGAAGCTATTTTATTTGTACCCAATGATGGTGTAGTCTAATCGCCCTATTCCCTTTAAAGTTCAGTATCTGTGCTTAGAAGCACATAAAGCAGATATTTTCCAGATACTGTAAAAATGGACTATTGTTTCTATGCACATATGCATGCAAAGCAGATGTCCCTCCCAACCATAAGAAAGAGAGGATTTTTTCATTTAAATGAATTTTTACAACAAACATTGCAAGGAAACAGTGGTTAAAAATATTATGAAGTATACATGTATGTGTACAGTAGGTGCAATTGATGTATTATTTACAATATACTGCACATTACATGTGGTATCTAAAGACTGTTGTGTTGTTACAGGTTATGCGTACAGACTGTCTTTTTCTGTTTTGTTCTGAACTTTGACTTTCTTTCATTCTTTACAGAATAGCGTCAGAGAAAATTTGGGAAGAGGCAACATTCCCAGTTTTTATAGGAACAAGCTGAATCGTGTTTCATCTCACATACAACTTAGTATCCTTTTCTGCTAATATTTGATAAATTCGTTACAGGTTTCGGTCTTGACATCTCTCGTTAGGAGACAGGTGTGTTCTGTTTTATCCCAAGTTTAATCCCAAGGTGATCTGCACGCTTCCTGCAAATCTGACTTCACAACAGTCCTTGTGGCTATTGCTGTTCTTCCATGGCTCTTTTTCAGTTTAAATGTTGTTTTCAACTTACACTAACTGTACGCTGATGAATTTGGTGAGATAGTTTACAAAGAAGAGAGTCTCTTTATCCAAGTGTAATCCATCCGCCCATGTCAACATTAGGCATATTCATAGATCAGCTGTTCAAATGCAAATGTGTTGTTTACCGGTAGTCTTCACACTTCCTGTAATCAAGCAGATTTGACTGGAATACGAAATCTCTTTGGTGGGAATTTTGAATGAGAAACAGAGACTCTACAAAGTCTGAAAAACATTTTGAAGAAGCTAAACATTGCAACCAAAGAAAACTCAAGAACCAAAAAGACTACTGACACAACAAAACTGACACTTTTTGTTTTAACCAAAACTTTTGATCCAAACAGGTAATGAGACTCAAAATGATCCAGTTAGTAGATTTAAGTACAAGATGCTGACTAACAACTAAAACATTACACTACAAAGCATGCACACAGATTATGTACCCATGTGGATGGTGCTTTTTATCAAGTCCAGCACCTGTCCAGGGACCTTTTTAGGGGAAGCTGATTGAAAAGAAAGATGTAAGAGAAAATGTTAAACACACATCATGTTCCAAACCAATGGCAAGCGGTATAATTGTAACAAACCATACCAGTAGCTTAGCAAATACCACCACAAATTTCAGTGAAATCAGCCAAATCAATACTAGCAGACTAACAGAATTACTAAATATACCACAAACACAACTTTGCAGAAGTACATGCTTTGTAGGGTCAGTTTTGGCACACCACAACAATTGTACAAACAACCAATCAAGCAACAAAAAAATATTCCTTAACCAGTGACTAAAGGTCTGGCCTTGATGTATGACATTCACATACCTCTGGCAATAACTCTGAACTGATTTCTGTGACTCAGGCAATCCTTCAGTAGTTCAAAATCATTTCCCTAATTTAAGTTTTAACTCATTTCCATATTTCCACATATTTTGCAACATTACTGTGTGTACCAAGACATTAAATGACTAATCTCAAAACTAACCTTGGGCATATAATACCAAGTGAGAAAGATACAGGTATCCTACAATCCTGCTTTCAAAGTCAACCATACATTACTTCAGCATATCTACCACAGAGACCTGGCCAACTCCATCTTAATGCATTGCACTATCTTCTCAGTATGCTTAAATCTTGAACATTGCTTGTGTGGTCATTTACAGTATAAACTTTGAAAACCTTATGAGAATATGCCTGTAACACCTGTGGGTACCTGCAGTTTCTTTTATATTTCAAATTTTCTACCGATGGTCTTTGAGTTTTGAGTATCATATCTAGTTGAGAGTAAGCGCATACTGTATGTTATGTGTGGTTGGTATGAGAATGACAAGGTATAAAAAATGTTGCCCAGAAAGCATATGTTATAATTCAGATCATTTTCAGGGCTAGAGACAATAAGGGGGTAATATCGATGAGAAATGCAGCTGTTGGGTACCCTACAATAAAATTTATAGTCATGCATTAGAATTAGTGTTCATTACAGATGATAGCATCTTCTATCAGAAGTACTCACAGAAGCCTTCCTAAAGTTCATTCAATGAGCATATTGGATACATAACACACCACTGCTTCCTGTAAACAAACTAAAAACTGACACTGTCCCATTTACTCAATTATTATTCATGCACAATACGGATATTTGGAATGTGCTTAAAGAGGCACTTTAACAGTGGAAAGAGAAGCATTTTGCAGAATTTCATAAAATTGGCCAGAGGGCCCACATACTGTAGAACCATAGGACTATAAATTCATGAACACCCTAAGAAAACCACTATCGTTTGGACAAACCATCAATGTTCATCGTACCAGATAATATGTAGGAGAAGATGCACTATGCAGAATTACATAAAATGCATTGCAGGGTTCACATGAGACCTTGGACTAAAAGTTTTTGATAACCACACATGGACTATCCTACCACCTGAGGAACACTATGTCTAAGTTAAATATAAATCAATGAAAGCATGTGTGAGAAGCGCTCATTTGAAACAAAAGCTCATCAAATGGGTCATAGGGCCTGCATGCTGTCTTGGACTAAATTCAGAATACCCTGAAGGTACCATTAAGAAAGCATCAATGTGACAAACCATTAACACTGTACATGAGAATCTCTGCAAGGAGAAGAATTTTGCAGAATCTTATAAAATGGGCCACAGGATCCACATGAGACCTTGTACCAAAAATTGTTAAACACCTGGAATGGTCCATCACCTATGGAACAATTTGTGTAAGTTTCATACAAATCCATGAAAGCATGATGGAAGAGAAGCATTCTGAACAATTGTGAACATAGATAGATGGATGGGTGGATGGACAGACAGGTAGAGACAGACAGATTAACAAACAGATAGACAGACCAATGACAGAAAGACAAACACAGATAGACAGTTAGACAGTCAGACAGACAGACAGATAGACAGATGAGCCCTGTTGCAATAGCACACACCAGTCACCTGGTCTGAGCTAAAAAGTAATCTACCAAACAAAGTAGCTTCACTAGGATGTAGCTTAACAATAACCAACAGGTGCAATAGTACCCACAATGCTTATAAATACAACTTAAGTTCACAATATATTAATGGCAACATGGAATCCAAACCATTACAAGAGAGATTTTCTAAGGTACCACATTAATATGTTAACACTGTGGTAATTGCTAATACACTTAGGTAACATGTGATTACTTGAAGGACTTTCTAAAATATCATTGCTACCCAAAGGAATGGATCATAAAACATATGATCACCCAAGGGATTGGCTAAGACTTCAGAGCTGCATGTGTTTGCAAGTACTAGTGACACATCTGCTAAGACTTTGATAGAACTCAAACATGATTGTCTGATGGTTTAACAAGACATCAGAGTATGCCCTCAGTAAATTATGCTGAAGTTAGCAACTGAAAATGATACAGTAGACAACATTTGACAGGCCTGGTAGAGTGCAACAAAATGAGAATAATGCTCATTACTCTAGAGTGGAGGAACAAAAACTTACATCGATTTCCTCCGTCTTTCAAATATTGAGCAACAATTCAGTTACAAATCACAACACAATAAGCCATGAAAGTTCAAAACCTTCCAGTGAGCAGATAAATTTTAATAAATCTGTATGTTATACAGTGGCAATGGAACAATAGGCTATCAAAAAAAAAACTTAGCACAACATCAAAGAAGACTAGGCTCATCAATGATAAAAGTTGCACCACAGTTACAGTACATGTCTTCAATTTACTTCCTAATCTTAAGACATGCAAATGCACACAAATGTAGTCAATTTGTACATTACATCAAAATTCATAGCCAAGCAGATGTACTGTCAAAGAAACTTTGATGATGTCCATCAATTGCACATGTACTGTAACACAGTACATCACTGACATTGTAAATATACCCAGCTAATAACCAATTCAAATACTGAGGGTACCTTTTTTCATATGAACTCTACTGTACATTAATTTTTAAACAGTTGTTTTGGTTCTGACAATTCTGTTACACAAACAAATGCATGATGACAGTATGGCTATTTGCCATTCCATTCAAGGAAATAAAATCAGTCACAGAATTTATCCTTGCATGACTGATTTTGTTTCAAAGCCGATTAGAAAAACAATCAAAAGCCAGGATGGCGGAACCAATACCACAGGAGGTATTAATCCCAAAACTTGTGTGGTTCACTTATTTACGGATGACCTCACTTACCTGTCTGACACAGCAACTGCACTCCTCTGTGCCAATACTGCTGGTAAGCTTTAACATTGCCCTTGGCATCCTCTGGTCTAATACTGGACAAGTGCCTCCTTCCCATGAAGCCATGGTTAATCCTGATAAGCTAGAGTTTCGGTTAAATACACTCCAAGCACATAGAGTGGCACAATGGGAAGGAGGCGCTAGTCCAGTATTAGAACGGAGGGTGCCAAGGCTGGTGTTAAAGGTTACACGCAATCTTAGCATGGTAGATGGAATGCAGTTGTTGCACTAAGACAGGTCAGTAAGGAGTGAAGTAAGTAGTGTTTTCACAGGATAGAAAATTCTTATCCAGCTAAGAGCCAGATTATCTACAAATATTATAAAAATATGTTGCAGAATGGATAACTCTATTATGATTCACAGTAGGGTAGAACCTTAATACTCAGAACAGGAATCTTCTTTAGTGTCTCTTACAACATCCCCTCTCCCAGGTACTATAAATTGTTTTTGAATAATTATTGTTTTAGGCTGTGGCATCATATACCATTGAGACATCTGATTCACCAAAAGTATTCCAAAACAGTGTCAAGCTGTACATCACTAACAAGTCATTTATTGTACAGTGAAACTTCTTCTCTAAACTCTGGTACCTTTTCCTGTTGCATTTCTTCTTCCTTCTGGTTTACTTTTCATTAGCTTCTCTTATTCACCCTAAGTTGCTAGCCGGATAACAGTCTGTCAGTTTTTTATGTCCCGCATGTGAATTTCCTGCTCTTTCTATTTGTACCTATTCTTTTGGTGTTGATATGATTTGTAAAATAAATTTTAAATTGGATTGTTTTCATTGCTTCTAAAGCACTACAGTATAATTTTGATTGCCAATTTTATCTAATGCTCCATTAGTGTTAAAACTTACAATTTGAGTTTTTTTCCAGAGTATATGCGGTCACCATTCTGTCATTACCGGTGTAGGAGTTAACACTGTCTTTGGTATCTTCACTGACAGCACAAATAATGAATTACATGTCTTAATCTGAGCAGTTAGCGTTTCTTTTCTCGTTCACTTCTAAGCAAAGGCAGACAGAATATTATAACCAAAGCAAAGATCCCAACAGAAAGCTACAACCCATCAACATCCCAAGCTCAGTGAGTATGTGTATGTTACAGTACAGTACAATATACTTTCACCAACACAGAAAAAGAAAGAGGTAAGAAACCATCACAGCTACTGTATGGAAGTATTAACAGTGATGCATACAAAGGCTCCTACAAAGCTGAAAGGAATTCCCCACCAAAAGATTAAGTAGCCGACCCATGCAAGGAATTGTATGGAGGGACATGCCTTCTTCATCATTACACAAAAAAAAAGCTAAAAATAGGGACATATAAAATCTAAGTTAGTCTGCTGATTTGGTACCCAGGTTATCCAACTATTGTAAATTGAAGGAGAAGAGTGACACTGGTAACCCTTGAATTGTGTTAGTGGAGTAGTGGGTGAGAGTAACAGGACGAATATGTAGCTTTGATATTAAACAGGAATTGATTTGTTGCAGTTCACAGAAAAATGGACAACTTACGGTAACTACGTCTGAGGCCGATGCTATCTCCAAGAAGTCTCACTGTAAACATAAGATAAGTTTGTGGTAGATCTAAATATACGGAACGTAAATTTAAACAGCATGCAATCTCAAACATCCACACCCCATCAACAACACAGTTGAAAGGATCAGAACTAAAACAACTGACAGCTCAATGGAGTAAGGAAACCATACACACAAAAAGTACCATGATGGGTAATATGGATTCTTCACCTGACTACAAACTTACAAACTAGAGAGATGACAGGATTGCAATCCACGGAAGTTTAGTCAAAGAGATGTTAATAACTAAATACTATCATGAGTTAATAGTGTCCCAGTTTATTGTAATAGTTGAAAAATGAAAGAATTGTTAAATAAGGCTAAAAAACATATTTGCTTATCAATACTTGTCCCGACTATAATCCTACTGGAAAGTGTCAACCAAATAAACAAAGAACTGATTACATCATTGGCATTCAAAATGTCAGGTCAAGTTATGAAAAAGACACTTGAACATGATGCTCAACACAGCTTGCCTTAGACATCACCATATACACTGAGCAATCATTATAAGTTATGATATGTGAGCCATACCAGTAAATTGCATTGCAAAACTATTACAACCAGGACTTCAAGTTGAAAGTATGTGATGCATTTCAACAGTAATACCTCTTCCATCTCTTCTTTAACACAATCCTTTTATTTTTATCAAAAAGTAAAACTAACCACATTCTTAAGTTGAAGTTAGTCACTGCTGTTCTTATCAATACATAGCAAGATTACATAAACTGTGTACTTCAATCCTGCAACTATTCTGGTTGAACTATTTCAACTTTCTGCATACAGCTGAACACTACACACTCCACAGCAACATAATGGCACTGGGAACATTGTATTTGCCAGGAAGTTTGCAATTAGTATTATTCAGTTAAGCCAGCCAAACAAATCAATGAATTTGAAATATATTAGGAATTAATTCCAATAACTGTCCCTCTTAAAGGGAAGAAGATTTAGTTCAAATGACACACTTCTCTTTAATCATTACAGACATAAATTTTATGCCAACTTACTTCAATTGAATTAAATCACAATTCTAACATTGCCAGCTAACATAACCTGCCAAGTAGCTCAGTGTAAACTGTACTTCTTTCAGAGCATCTCAGAAAAAAATGTTTAATCAACATTTTGAACATTGTGCTGTTGTCTCATTGATGAGTCATCATATTATTTAGTGGGGGGGAATGTGGGGGGATGAGCCAGTAATGTTGGTGATATTTTTGGTCTCCCAGCACCTCAGATATCAGGTGGCAATGAATTCTTTTCTTGATTCAGTTTTCTGTAGAGGAGTCTGTATTGCAAATTGCCCTTTGTCCCAAACATCTGTAAACCTGGGATGATTTCAAAAAGTTTAACTTTGAAGGTTTATCAACTGTCAGGACATCAACTGCAAACTGACTGATGACGTCAGAAGGTAAAACTAAACATCACAACGTTCACCAACTGGTCAATACATCCATACATCCTGAGTAAATATGGGAGTTGTTGGGTCTGATCAAGAATACCATCAGACCAAAGACAAGCACTTGACTAAAATCAGGTTCCCTATGGCTTGTACAGTAAAATCAGTACGATTATGGTACATTATATACTTCTTAAAAATACTCTGAAACAATTCAAGCACCATAAAGGCATCATACTGGATATTCAGCATACTGTGTATTCACTCCCAATTGTGTGTATACAATTTGCTAAGTAAGCAACATTCAACATAAATGTACTCCACACTTTTTAATTTCAGTCTACTAGAGGTACTGTATATATATTGCTCTAAGTATGCAAGACAAGGATAGGTACTGAACATCATTATCCACAAGGTAAACAAACTGAACAAATTGAAGCTATTAATATTTGGAGTACTTCAATGACGTGCCTACTGTACGAGTTTAATGGGAATTCCATTGAACTGGTTATCTTGATATCAGCTTGATACAATGACACACAATGAAGATGAACCCAACCTGGATCGATGGAACCAACCAAAACAATCCACACACAAATTTGATGACTAATTATCTCCAAATCTTAAGCTTCAAAGTCATGGGATTTTAGAATTCTTTCTCTCTTGCATGTACAGGTATGTATGGATGGGTTTGCTGCTGTACTAATCCGTATACTGAACACGGATCTATTGACTGTAAGTAGACCTTTCAGTGCTGACTACACCAAGCAAGCACAGTTCAATGATGTTTTATGCAAACAACATCACTTGATGGTTCTACCTGCACTGTATGTCTGGGTGCTAAAACATGAATTCCAAACCCTCGAGCTCTTATAAACTGATATTGCAATCATCCAGCTGCTAAATACCATGTCCAATGCGACAATAACTTCAGAAACATTCGTTCTTTATTGGCACAGCAATTATCATTGGAGTTGTTGTACTCTTGTTGAGTCAACCACCAGCATTATAATGGTTTTCTTTGCACTTTCCAAAAAAGATAAATTCTGAAGCAGAACAAACTCAACAGCTCATAAAGATGGTTATGTGCACTAAATAGTCAACTTTGATTTTAAAAACTCTGAATGAAACTTATGTCCTTGAATGTAATTTGACATAAACTGACCTTACATGATGCAACTGATTACTATACTCTGCTAGTGACTTTCAGAAATGGCATCCCTTATTTGAACGTTATCTACCATGTGGTGGAGTGAACTGGAAAAGGACATACACCAGGTGTTGGATAGTTAAATGATATGTACTGCCAAAGAATAAGACCCAACAAACTAAATTCTCATCAAATTTCCAGCAACATTTACCTCTATAATATTATACAGTAAGATAGCAAAAGCACTCTCCAGGCTATTGCTCAAAAGTGACTTTATGTTTACATTTTCATCTACCATTCTTCTCTATAACTCATTAAATTAAAAGATGTTTAAATATTAACTTTAATTTCATCACAAATGAAAACTGAAATGTTTCTAGTTCATCTTTCCCATATCATCTTTGAAGTATTTTTGCAATTCTTTATGTTGCATCATGTACTGTACACATTGCAGAGTTGTAACTGAATGAGGCCACCTTGGTGTAATGAACCCTACCACTTTGAACAATATGCTCATGAATGTCAAGTAATCTTCTACGCAGTAAAAACAAGAACCTCAGAGAAAGGAAATAGTGAGGAAAAAACTTCAGATACCAGTCATAAACGAAGTAAACTGCAAAGATTATTGATAGAAAATCAGATTTGACCACAAAAATTCTGACAGTATAATCCATTAATCTACTGTACATTCAAGTTTGCATGTTTTCCTTAGTGGGTGACACACACTACTCTTAGAGCACACTTTAAATTTCAACTGCATAGGCTATCAACTCAAAGTCATCGCCTTTTCAAAATCTTATACAGTTTATAACTGTGCAATGTCATGGCTCATTTAGTAAAAGGCTCCACAGGAGAAATATAAAGCCTGTCTTTAACACTTGTCTTTCTTCCATGTGAAACTTCTGTGATATCTATAAACAATTCTGAATATAATTTAAGAGAACAAGCAGTACCCATAGACCATAGCTTACCCAAACCTGTCCGTAGCTATATTTGCATATGTTTCCTACAATTACAGCTCTGTAGACCTTGGCAACAACATGATGGTACCATGGTTACCTTGCTGATAGGAAGTAAGAGCATTAAAGGGATTCTCTGTGAAGTAAAATCAATCCTCTCTCCCTTGTCAAGGTATCAATACTGCAAGTGTTGATAAGACTGGTGCATAGATCTACAAGCAACTAGCTACTTAAACCACTATCAGCAATGACCTGTCAGTCTGATGCATCGATGTTTGTAAAAATATAGAGGGTTTAATATTTGATACAGTGTAAGCAATGTAGTGGGTGCGCTGTATGTGCACAGTTCCATCAAAGTAATATTTCCACAAAGTTAAACATTCTCACTGTTGATATTATTGACCTCATTGATAACTTCTTCCATTAAACACTGCTTACAGGTTTCCAGGTTATGGAAACTTAATTCTTCCAAAGTGATTCATTAAATTCCATCAAAATCCTTCAAATTTTAACCATTTTACAATTTACATACAAATATGTTTCACAACAGCATTATGAATAAAGACAGGCCAAATATGCAAATTTGTGAGGCAGAGGGAAGTACTCACATGATATGCCTTATGTTATCATTTGTTTCCTTAATCTTTATTTCAAGTACAAGGGAGAAATTTTGATGCCCTGAGGGTTTTATGTTGGAAGTATGTCTTATCTTCTCTTTATTGATCATTGATATCAATTATTGACACTGTTCAACTAACAACTGATGTGTAAGCCAGGTAGAAAGTCATAGTCCAACGAAAGAAATTACTGACACTGTGCAAAGCTCCACATCATGAGTTTTGCATTTCCATCAAATTTTGAAAAACAATATCCCAAAGCAGTAACTGATATTAACAAATTCCAACAGATTTTCATTCATTGTTTCAATTTGTAACTTCTGAATGCAGATAGGTTTTTTTTCTAGATGCATGTCACTTGGCCTTTACAAAACTGGTGGATGTATGCACTTTCATGCAGCAAACACAGGTATGAAAATAACTGTAGGCTGAACTTCACTTTGACCTAAGAATTTATGGCTTTGACTTCTAGGCTTTAACATTGGTAATATCACTTAAGTTTACTGCAAAATTTAGGACTAATGAAGGGTTGTATCTTAATATATGGATGTAAATCTCAATGTGTTGTTGGCAGTCTGGAATTTTAGAAATTTTTTTAAGCCCACTGCAATCACCCCCTTGGTGGATGCTTCAATGCAAAGTTTGAGAAAGACACATTGTTGATCAGAACATGGAGATTCATGATAGGAACATCTTCAAATATGGAGCTGTCTGCATATTTTAGTCTGCTCCAAGTTTTTCATGGTGGGTGCACAAAGATACTCCAATGCAGTGTCAAAATAAGAGTTTCCAAATATTTTTAGGTCCATTCCAAGTATACCATGGGTGAATGCATGATGCAGGGATACTAAGTCAGATGGTTGGGAAAATACAGGGTTTTTCATAACATGCCAATATACAGTATATGGGACCTTTTCCAAAAATATTTAAGTTCATTCCAAGCATCCCCTTGGTAGATAATGCAGAGTACAAATTTCCGAATGAGATAACTAAGGATGGGATAATGATGTATTATAATGCTGTACTGTTTCTATAAACGTTCAAGTTCATTCCAAGCATCCCCAGAGTGGATGTACAGATACAACATCAAAATTTTCCTGAGATAAATAAAGGGTGTTCATCTTACAGAGACTAGGTTCTCAACCTGGTTTCAACCGTGGACCCCTCAGGATGTTCCAAATGTTTTAGGAACTCCTGTTTGGGCAAAGAAAGTTTTTTTGATTGAGTTCAAACTTACACATTATGGGAAACAGATGGTCTTACTCAAATTTGAAGAAATTTAAACTGGAATTGAATTAAGAGGACAAATTGTTGCAAAACTATATTACCACTGTATGCCTATTTTTAAAATGTCCTCATCAAGGTATGTGCCACACATACAGTACAGGTATCAAATTTAAAATTATCAAGACAATATTTGGTCGCAAGAAAAAAAGGAATCTGTGTAATTGTCTGAAATAGAATTAAAAAAAGCACCACACAAAGCGAGACAAATTCATGAAAAATGTTTGCAAAAATGTAATTTGAAAAATGAAGTTTGAAATTTGTAGTTTTAATTTGCTTTTGTATTTTGTCAGTGTTGAAACTCAAAGGAAATCGTATACATACTGGAGGTTCACTAAACCAATACTTTCACAGTGACAAAGTTCAAATTTGAATTTGATTGGTCCACAGTAGCAAAACTTGTTTAAGTCTGCTCTATTGTAACAAATTGTTTGTGGTGAATCAACAGGGTCTTTGTCTGCTGCTTTGACTAAGGAAAATAAGACAAGGTATGACAATGATTACTAGATTAGGCGTATGGGTTGCTGTATGATTTATAATTTGAAATTATGCTTACAATTTTTTGTTATAATATTTCAAAGCACTTCAGGTTTCGCAAATAAATTTTGGGGCAGACCCCTATTTTTTTTCACGGATACCTTTGCAGACCCCCAAACAAGCTTCACGGACCCGCTGGGGGTCCACGGACCCCAGGTTGAGAATCACTGCTATATATACAGAGAATGCAGGATCAATCTTCAACTATAACACATACAGTAACTGAATGCGCAGATGCAATGTCAATGGTAATCACCTATTGTCTTTCTCAAAAGCATTCGCGTCAACACTCACCCAATCTCTTTATCTCAGTGAAAACTTTGACTACGCATCCAAGCATCGCCCCACTGACCCAGGAAATTGTTAGAATGGACTTAAACAGTTCTTAGAAAAGGTGCTACATATATCAACACATTACCATCAGTTTTGACTCCCAATCCAAATATTTATCCTGGGAACACTTGGAATGGACTTACAGTACTTTATTTTGACCAGACATCTGAGCATTCACACATCCACCATTAAATACTTGTAGACTGTTTCACATAAAAAGCTGTTCCTGTCAAGGATCTCCATGTTCTGATCAATGATGTGTAGTCTACTGTAGTTCTCAATCTCCGCATTCGAACACCCATCCAGGCAGTGATTGCAATAAACTTGGCCTACAATTTGCTGAGATTTTCACTTCACATAGATGCATGTGGATGTTTACCTCTCTTGTGGCCCTGTAGTCTAAAGTTACTCCATCGTTTGGGCAAATCGGGGTCTAGTAATAGTTTAGGCTCTAGTCTACATCTAGATGCTTTTTGAGAACCACAAGCACTTGGCGACTTCCACTGACATGATATCCATGCATCCAGATGACAGTCACAGTTGAAGAGTGACCTTGCACTCTATAGTTACTGTATATGGTAATGGGGAGTAATAGCCCGCCATGGTCCAAGAGCACATTTTGTGAAACGAGGAGGCACAGTTGCATGTTTTCTTCTCATATGCTTAAATGTTATGTTTTTGGTCAAATAAACAGTACACTTGACTTGTCCTTGAAAAATCTTTCTAAGTCCACTAAGTCTCCAAGTCCAAATTTAGTCACAGTGGTCGGTTATAGACAAGCGTGATATTTTGAGAATGACCCAATAGTCATGAATGTATGTAGTATATGGCTTGCAGTTATTTTCTTTTAAAAATTATTAAAAATTATTTAAAAATTAAAAATTATTTAAAAATTATTTTTAACATAAAAAACACTATAGATAAAAACTATTCTGCTGTACGTCAACTGAGCCTGCAGTACTGAGTGAAGCTGCACTTGTAGAGGCTGCATATACATTTACAGTGTGTTATTTTGTCTCTTATTTCAAATACATTTAGTCCACTGAATATATTCAGTCCAGCCTATATAAGTCCACTGCTCAGTCTCCAGTCCTAAGTGAAACCATTTTGAGAATGTGTATTCTTCCCAAAAGTTGTCAAAGTCCACTAAACCTCCACAGACATGGTGGAAGAATAATCCAACCTGAGAATTTGTCTACTGCAGGCCCACTGAGCCTCCAGTCTGAAGGGGAGGCACAGAAGAGCAATTCAATCCCAAATTTGTCTTTAAAAGTCCACTGAGCTACAGTTGCAATGAAAGATCAATCCAACCTAGATGGTGACTGTGCCTCCAGGCAATGTGAAATCTCAAGCTTCATAAAGGTAATCCATCATATCACCTTCATTGTTGTTGGCCAAAGGCCATTTCCTCACCCCAGGGAAAAACACCAATCATGTCAGCATCAGTGCATTTTGTAAACAAAATAAATCAGGCATGTTTTTCCAAAACTTGCCTAATCTAATTTTAAATGTTTCAAAAGACGGAGAACTGACTACGGCATGCATCCCGTACAGCATTCCAGAGGTCGATTGAGGGTTGGGTAACAAACATTTGATGGTATAATGTAGGCCTATTAAACCTGGGTTTAGCAAATCATGTACATATGTGCTCTCTAACATAAGTAATTTCGCAGTAATTTCCTGAAATAACTTGTGGAGAATAATTTGCTGAAAATCAATCCAGCATGCGATTTGAATGCGACTGCGTGTCCATAGGCTTGATAACTTTTCATCTTGGCTGGTTGTTCAATTGGCCTAGGCCCCTAGTTAGTTGTACTACTGGTAATGGTTGTTAGACTGGTCTCTAGTGGCCTAGTATTACATTAACCTTTTTCTAATTTCTAGTAACACGAGTAGGCGACTAACATAGGCCCATCGTTAGGCTAGTAGTAAGAGTAAGACAAACCTGAGAGAATGAATAGCATAGCCTAGCCTAAGTTACGTTTGCGTGGCGAACGTAAGTTGTGACTTTGAGTCTCTGGTTTACCATATTTATTAGTTGTACGGCCTTCGCCGTCGGCGATCACTATTTGCGAAAAATCCTCATTTGCTATCTCTTCTTCGGGTTCTCCCGGGTCTTCAGCTTTGGAAACAGTAAATCTCACTGATGCCATTTTCAACCAAATGACACGCAGTAGGTGAGAACTCGTTGACAAACTCACAATACAGTACAACGTACGGTCAGCCGTACGTAGGCTAGGAATCTTGACAGCTTGAGGGTAATGCAAAACAGCACAGCATGTGTAACAGTACTGAACAGACAATGAACTGTACTGCGATGTCGTATGGGTTTGAAAGTACTGAAATTACACGAACGAGTTTTTCGCGCATACCATACCATGGCAATGGCCGTGACGAAAGGTAAAGTGAATTTGCCAAAATGGTCACCACTTTAATGGAACTGACATAGCCTAGGGTAGGTTTTGGCAAGCCAAATGCACATAATTCGACAAACTTGGAATGGTTGATGACGCTCGTCAACCAATAAACCTGGTTTATGGACAGACCTATAAACCTCGAAAGGCCAGGTTTATGATGATAAATCTGGTTTATCGAATTACTGTGCATTCGGCGTCGATAAACAAAGTTTATCAATTGATATGTCATGTTTTTTTTATTTATTAACCTATTACAATTTTATCAACTGATAAAATTGTTTTATAAATTTGATAAACCAAGTTTATCGAATTACGGAAAAATTATGTTTATCAGTAGATTAACCAAGTTTATCAGTCGAAAAACCGGGTTTGTCCACAAATGATAAGCCAGGTTTATCAACCAGGTTTATAAAATCAAAATTAATAAACCAAGTTTAGTTTATCGGTTGATAAACCAGGTTTATACAATTACTGGACATTTGGCTTGCCATATACCGTGGTTTGTTAGAGACTAAGCCGGTTGGCATTCTAACAGTGAAAACATGTTTTAATCCGGACAGTGAAAAAACAACTGGTGATTACCAATAAAAACTGAAAAAAAAAATGATGACTGCAGATGAATGCAGATGTGCGAGACAATTCTCAAAGGCTGATTCTGGACAATCTGGGATTTAGTGAATAAAATTTGCAAAATCGAAAGACCACAGTGTAGTTCCAAACTTGCAATGCAGTCTATATGAGGGGTTCCAGAGATTTATGCAAACAACTCAATGACTCAACTGAAATTCATTGTCTTAGGCCTATAATGGTTCTGTGAAATGTTTCCTCTGAAGTGTTAACTAATGGTCGGTAAAAGTGAAGTGCAAACTATCCACCCATTTCATTTTCAAAGTTCTTGCATAGTTTTTCTCTTCGCTGTCAATTCTAATGATAGCTGGCCTTCTGTTAGTACACTGAGAAGGGCAAGGTGGAAGAGGATGACTCATGCTCTGATAAACCAAGTAAGTCCAAAAAAAATCCGCCGAGAGAGTCACAGGGTTTGTTTTCAGATAGTGCAGCAAGTAACAGCAATGGGGAAGTGAACGGTATGTATGCAAATAACAAGCAATACAACATTCACTACATAAACCTTTATACAACCTACCAATGTAAATAATACTGAACACTATACAAAACATCTATACCACACAAAAAACACTATAAAAACCCTTATACATTATTGTCCCCGCATACCGACACCACTGGGTTTTGTTCCCTTAGTGGTTCACTTAGCAACATCTATAGCAAAAATGCTGTAAGAAAAAAGTTGTTGAAATTCAGTAAAAACGGAGATTAACAGGAAATCAGAGTAGCACAAATCCCCTTCATTCATCGTTCATCTTAAAATAAAAAAAAAAGTTCAAATTGGGAACTGCTGTTTGACTTCAGCAAGTGACAACTTATACACCTGAATAATACTAGAAAAGTTTATACACTGAGCATTGTTTTACCTCCCTGCATGGTTTCTATGTTTGAATATTAGACAATACTGACATTAAGTACGGAGTTAAATATGTTTGAAGCAAAAAACTACTCTAATCATGCAATGGTATGACAACTGAATTTATACCCATCAGTGACTGCATGTCATAAGCGTATAATTGATACTAAACAGCAGAGAAATTAATAACACTGTTTCGGTGTCACTGACCTACGTACGGTGATTTAGTAAAGGACAGTGTAGAAAACAAAACATCTGAGAATTTTTTAGATAAAATTCGAAGTTTCTAATAATGCCTCCGAAGTTTGGACCGTAGAAACGCGATATATTGGCACTTAAAAATCGGAATATTGACTATATTTTGACTTTTAAAGTAGGGGGAAAAAAGACAAAAAGTCGAAATGAGTATTCCGACATTTTTTACCATGCCTCTAACAGCAGTTCACAGTTTTTATCGTATAGGGCCTACAGTTTTTATTATGGTAAAAACCGTTGAGGTCAAAACATGTGAAAATGTTTCTTGTAACAATAGGTTACCATTCCAAAAATGAAAAAAAAAGAAGAACATTTGAAACGTTTGACAGAGATAACGGATTTTCAGAGAGTGAAATTTTATAACCTTTTTTCACTGTACATTGATTTAGAGAAACCTGCAGTGGTTACAGATATATTCCGAAACGCACACCTTATGTTCCGACTGTATACGCTTCGACGACAACAAATAAGACTATATCTTATCGAAATGTTTCAATAAACAACATGTTATTTTTTAATTTAAAAATATGTGCGTGGATGGTCAGGGGAGCTTATACAATTCGGATCGTAATACCCATTGGGGTCCTTGACACTACTCCTTGTCCATAGGCCCAGTGGGTCTTTCTAAATCTCTCAGTGCTGTCGGAATACACGGTTGAAGGGACACAGAGGTGTCGGAATGGTACACGACAGTCACCTAGGAGTTGGGGTGATTACTGGATAAACAAATTCTGTCTGTGAATGTGTGAACATGTCTTTTAGGGTAACAGCTATTTATAAACAACTGGCGCCAGCCTGAGTCGTTACTCAACAGCCGATTTCAAGTGACTTTCTTTCAAGCTCAGCAGTTTTTTTTTAAATAATCAAGATTATTAATTAAGATAATTAATTTCACCGCTAAATGCCGCCATTAGGGGTAGTTGAATTTCTTCCAAACCTGCTTTCTTTGACAGTACTTCTAAGTTGCAGCTCTTAGGGGTGTATTAACAGTGATGAGTTCATGGTGCAACTTATGCAACAAGTACCAACTTCTTAGAAACCAACATTACGGATAAAAAGCTATGTAAGTTCCAGTAAGACTATAATACACATTTGTCAGTCAAAATGCTTTCCACTGCTTTCCTCTCCTGACCCTCAGCTGATTTTCCTCTAGACTTACTTTTTTCTTAAGTCCCAATCTAGAAGATGAGACAAAAAAAAACAAGTACTTAATGATCGTTAGTATGAAATATATTTCCAGTTTTCACTCATGCATGACCTTAAAATGCATCCAAATGTATAACAATATGGCAAGAAATAAATGTTGACATATCATGGCAAAATTTTCGTCTTCTTATCTAAAGAATTCTACTTATGATTTCAAAATTTTGACATATTATCTCAAAATTTGCAGACAATTCATTGGAATTTTCTTATCGACTTTTGCCGATCAGTCGGCTTCTTATATACTTTCACCAGGAAGGTATTATTAGACGCCTCCCTGCTTTCACATTATGTCTGTGATCAGACGCGAGGTAGATCCGATAGTGGTGCCGAACTTAACAAACTGAGGGCGTCCATTAGAAACTGAGCTACTCATTATACTGCTTTTTGTACTTTTCTACAAGTAAATGCGTACAGTCACAGTAAATTATGAAGGTATTTATTGGCATATAACCTACTTATATCCTTATCATACGCCAATGTAAATTTCTTCATTTTGCCCCATCACAATGTGCATATATGAATACCTGCGAATAATTTGCGACCACCTCACAATGCCAGATCCACCGAAGGGGGGGGGGGGGCATGGCCCACCAAAAGGAAGGGCACGAAATATGTATTTTTTTTATTTATGAGTAAATAATCTGGAAAAGGCAGACTTTTATAAGCGAACGAACAGTTTTCATGGAAGAGTATAGGGAAATGCAGATCTGAAAAACACTGACTCGACAGTGGGACTGTTAAATGTCTTTCTCTAGTAAAGGTGGATTGTTAGGGGTCCTCTTCATCATTTCATGTAATAATTAACACATCTGAATGGAGAGGACGTTGCTCGGGAAATATTTCGGACAAAATGATGAATGATGTTTGAAGCACGTGAACTGATTGGACGTTCATTTTTCTTTTGCTTGCTTGCTAGTCGAAGATGAAACTGGTCCGCTCTCAGAATCCACCAGTCACCAAGAAAATAAAAGTAGACAAATAAGTCTACTATCTATAGTCTCCAATGTTCTGTAGACTTTGCACCTAGAGCATCCCATTAAATCAGGGGTGTCAATCCAAATTG
>VJOZ01011247.1:431-13474 GCA_009801055.1 Stichopus horrens | reverse complement strand
ATGATATTTTTGACTTACAATTCAATGTTCCAGCAAGCATCATGTTCATGACATATGCCAATGTCATGAAATCATAATTTCCAAGATGACTAAACATATAATTAGTATATTTGCCAAATTTTTCTTACAGTCAAATGTTATTTGAAAGAAGGCGTACAAAAGGAGACGCCTTTTTTCTTCTTCAAGATACAGCTTAGTTCCTATCACCACAACAACATCAGTGTGTACAAAATTGTGAACTTTGCCATAAACAGCCTAACATGTTAATTAAAACTAATCACATGTTCATTTGGAGTTTGTACATGAAATAGACTTTACAAAGTCTTTCTAGGCGAGTGAATTCCTCTACTTTGATGTATTCCTCACAATTTGAGCTGCAAATTTTTTGCAGGATATGAACTCATGTAGTAGTCGCTTTTCCTTGTGATCGCCGTCCGCCGGAAAGACTTTGGACACTCGATATTTATGTACAAATGACTAGTCACGTTTGATGTTGCGGTTAATACATTTTAAAATACAACGCATTGGTCTCCTGAAATGAGTCAATAGCAGCGATCGAACAATGAGAGAAAATAATTGTACCTAACTTTGGCACCGTATCACCAGACTTGCCTACGGCAGAAATAGGATATCGCTAAGAGAGGCCTAAAACAGTTGAAGGAGAGTAGGATATTACCATGATAGTTACGTAACTAATCAGTCGTATGTCCTTTCCCATCATCACTCCCATCATTTCTCACGATGGCCGTGATTGGCTCCTAATTCGGTAGCGAAAAACAATGGTTTTAGTTAAAAGTTGTGTGAATAATTAAAACAAGTGTCCAGAGTCTGCGAGGGCAGCGATCAATGAGGGGAGTAAACACTCTTACGGAAGAGCAGTACCATACGGATGTTCCTTCAGAGGTGGTGGAACCAAGATTAGGAACAGAAACTTTCCAGCCCAAGCAGGCTCTGCAGAGTCTATACCTGAGTGTGCTCTTCAGGTATTTGCAGATGCATTCCGCAGCATCCTATGTAAGTGTGTATATAATAATCTCCAGCTACCCTCAAGAATCTTCTGTTCCTACGGAAACTGATTTTTGTCACCACGTAAAAGTTATACTCCACGGCACCTTTAAAAAATTTGTTACATAATACAAGTCTGTGTCAGTAGCATGTTTGTTTAAAAGTAGGATGTATAAATGTGAAAATTTCAAAAGACCTTCTTGAATTGCAGGAATTAAAAATGTGAGATCGGCGTTCGGAATAGTGATTCTTACCAATGTACCTTTAATTTTTATAACCTTTTAGATACATTGTACTACGTCCAAAATTATAGAAAGTACCCAGAGATAAGAATGTCAGCGTAACCTACACCAACAGCAAGCCTTACCAAATATGTTAAAGTGCAACCTTGCTTCTGTATAATTAAGCTGTTCAGTCATTACACCTCCAGGATTTCATTGTAAGCCTAGTGTAGTCAACCGGTTGCATAAACAACGCAGACCAGGCGCAGTAACTTCCAAAATGTCAGGTTTTCAAGTTCAAATGACGCACTCGATCTGTGCTACATCCGAGAAGTACATGGATCTTTGGTACATGAAACAAGGAAAATCGCGTCGTACGTAAACTAATTGATGTAACATTAATAACCAAATAATTTTGAACCGTGTGTGTAACGTTATTGCTGATGTTGCCGCATGGAAACTAGTACAACAATGTTTCTTTAGTTCTTTATTAGCATAGTGAGAACTGACAGTTTCTAGTTTCTTCCATTCTGCCATTTTTAGCATTGCGGTTACTTTCTCCTTCAAACAAACCTTCACAAACGTTTTGACAACATGATGTAAAAACAATTAAAAACACAAAATGAGGTATACAAAACAAAAAAAAACAACAAAAAAACAAATAAATTATACTTTCCGTTGTGACTGACTGTAAAAGGATTGATTCTAACATACGATTCCAGGATCACGCTGATTACATGTGCAAAATGTTTACAGCAAGAGTAGAAGAATAAGGTAATATTCTGATACGCCAAGCAGTATATGGTATTTGGCTACGTTTTAACTTGTTTAGATTATTACAATCTTCCCACAACCCAATGGGGTAGATATTCACGAATGACTATGCTAAACCCAAAAGACAAACGAGGATGGAGCGAGGCCTTAGTGGGCGCTGTGCTAGTGTTAATTCTGAGAGCATTAAGAGCTAAAATGAATACATTAGTGAAGCAATGGATAAATGTCTGTCTACGATGTGAATTTGTATGGGGTTTACGCACTCAAGGGAACGTGGAAAGAATTGAAAAAAGAAATACTCCAAAGAGCTCGGAAAGAAGCATATTACGTGCATTATATGAAAAAAAAAAGTTCAATTAATCTTTTCGAGAGGCATGGGTGGCAAACACTGGATACCCAATTTAAACGCAAACGACTCTGTAAGACATGTAAAACATTAAGGGATTTTTGTCCACTTTATACGCAAGAACTGAATTTTTTACATTACTATAAGTAGTCTATTGTTTTGTTTCGATTAGAAGAGAAATGTCAAACCATAAAAGAAAATTCCAGACAAGTTCATTCTCCTAATAATTTACGATCAAGATTAATGAATATTTTGTTAAGATACGTAAACAAACCAAGTACATCTTCTTTCTTTAAAAAAAAAAGGAACAAAATCTTAGAGCAAAGTTAAATAGTTTCTGCACATTGTTAAAATGTTTTTTCCCTGTCAATACGGTGAAAGCCGAATTGACGATAAAAGTATTAGTTGTTGTGCATCAAAACGAATGCGGTATATTACGATTTTTTTCGAGGATTTTAGAGACTACAGTATTGAGATGATATATATGGGACGGTGCTTGCTGATTTGTTAGTTATCGGGGATGCTCACAATTATTTCCTTTGGAAGTAAGGTTGTTACTTATTTCATCTTATCGACGCACTTGATTTTAGTCAGTTAACTACCTGAATAATTTCAAATATTGTCGATGGCGCAAACAATGAGGAAGGCACACGTGCTGTTTTCAGAAAATGTTTAAATGTTTCACGTTAGCAATCGCTACCCACGAGGCTTGCTCATATCCCATGTTAACAAAGTGTGTATTGAAAGCATTTACGATATCATTTGGTTGATCATAAAAAGCAATTATCATTTTTGATCCACCAAGAACATCATATATAATTTTCCATGTAACAGCGGTATCACTATCTGAGTTCTCTAACTTTGTACCAGTGTTTGTTCTTCGACCAGAGTATGAAGGATGTTAATTTATTAAAGTACGTTTTAAATCAGTTAATATTATTCGTCGTGGTTTTCGCTAATGCTGCTTTTATAATATTTCTTCATTGATTACAGTGACTTCAGTATTCTTTTGGTTATGCATGTTTTACTGGAGCAATTGTGCGTACGTTTTTGCTTGGTCTCATCTTTCGTAATTCGTCTTTTTTTTTTTGGTTTAAATCTTCATACAGGCAGTAAACATGAGATCTTGAGAATTTTCTGTTACGATCTGACGCTCGCTAGCTGTGGTTCAGTGACACGTGTAGCTACATGTGTGCACGTTGAACACACCTATGAAAACAGGTAAAATCACATTTGACAGAAATAATCTCACTACTCCTAAATGAACCTCAGCACATACATTAAATGAGACGTAAATACTCCTTCCATAGAACTACACCTCCCCATAGAACTTAAATGATGCTCATCTGGCACTTCAATGGTGTTTTACAATGTTGTACAAAGTCGAACAATGTTGAAATATGTATGGAAGGAAAAGGTAAGAAAAAAATGTAGACCCTATGTACAGGGAAAGTTCACTAAAATGATACAGGCATATGCAATTATGGAAAAGATGAAGGTTGAAAAAATTCAGTCTAAGGCTAGATGGTTAAGACGGTCAACAGAAAATTTGTAAAATCTTACGATTAGTATTTTAGAGGTTAATTTCCATCTGGGGCATTGGATTTTGACATATTATAGACGAAACTGCTTATGACGTCAATTTTTGTGCTAATTTCCTCAGCTATTGTTAAACAGTGGGAATATGATGAAATTGAATAAGTGAGCGGTGCCGAAGCATGTGTGGTATTATTTATAATAATGTTTTCTTTCCAAATAGTGGTGTAACTGGAAGTAAAAAAGAAATTATTAAGCTTAATAGTGAGATATAATCGTCTGATAAAGGAGCTTTTATCCACATTACACACTTAAGTAATCTCTGAATTCATCAAATTTGTGTTTTAGGACTTTGTCTTGCAGCCTAATTTCATATTAACTACTTGTGTGAGTTCATATGACTGATGTATGCATTTCGAACCATGGTAAGGATTGATACATCTGATTCCTTAAAGCGTATAATTATGATAATCCAGGCAATAATACCAGGCTGGAAAAATCACAAGCAAAGAGGTGGAGACTTGAATCGTTTTGGGAATTTTGTCTAAGGTTACGGAGGGCACCAGATATGGTGGCGGAAGTGAAGGTGCATAGTAGCAAGACCGGTACATGAGGACGGAAATACGAAGAGTATTAACTACTGCATCATGCACTTTTAACGATGTGCTACCCTATTTGTTTTCTGAATTATGCTAACAACTGGAGCGAGACCTGAAAAAAATGTGCAACATAAACCGGAAACCGTGATGGCTTGCTTATCGCGGTTTTAGGGCATGTGACAAACATAACTTTTAATGTAGTTATGTGGGTATATTCGTATTAATTAGGGGAATTGCATAACACAAACTGTGCTCATTAAAAATACACACTTGGAACAACGAAGTTCAAACATTAAAAATACCTTTGCTCTGATTTCATTATTAGTTTCTTACTCATATTATTTTTTTTTTAAAGATTTATACCTAAATCACCTATTCTGTTATTTTCTAAATCAATACACATCTTAAGAGAAGAGTCTCCCCAGACACTGGAAGTTGAACTTAATTGGTGCTTCAGTCGTCATAAGCGTCGCAATTTGAAATATCGCAGTTTTAGAAACCAAACGGCTTATTATTGTCTGCTTCAATAAATCAATCCAGCAATAGGCGTGTCAGCAAAGATTAAGTTGTTTAACATTAGCAAGAGTAACTTTTACAACACGAATTATTGTTTATCAATACTGATCATATTGTATTTATTTTTTTCAGAAAATAAGATATGTAAGAGAGTTTTTGTCTCTCCATTTGGATCTGTGCCAACACACAAACTTTTCCAAAAGCAATCTCAAAGTTAACAACGTATTTATGAATCTTTAAGACAACAAACTACTTTATTTTGGGTGACTTTAACTGTAGCCTCTCTTCCAAACTCAACTCATTATTTCAATTTTAATAGTGACACTCTGGTAATGCTCTTTAGGTAAAAGTGTCCTTCTTATCTCCTTTGTAGATTAAATGTCGATCAGAATAAAGGATGCAGAATCTATTTAAGCTAGATAGTACTATTTGCATTGTCTCACGTATTCTCATTCTTCAATTAACAAAACAAATGGAAGACAAACCACTTGAAAGTGTAAAATTGTTCCAAAAACTACCGCATCTCTCTTCAGAAGTGATTCTGGCTAAAAGCTTCCGTAGACACAAAAAATGTGTTGAATTTACCTGCAATGAAAATTCGCTTAAATGAAAATGGTTTCAGGGTTTTCTATGATGACATTATCGTGTTGTCACCAGAAATCTGTATGGTCTATAAAGTTAACGTCAACAGATAAAACTTTTCCAAACAGTGTATGAGATAGGACAAATATGTAACACCGTGTAACATATTTGTCCTATCTTTAAACGTGACGTTTAACTCCGAAAAGAAGATTGCATAAAGAAAAACTCTAAAATGGAAGTTTTAACTAGGTATGTGATCTTGAGATTTAAAGATTGCAGTGACTCAGAAGTTATTTGATATTATTAGACNNCCAAATGAAATTGCAAATGTCATCATGCTAATGAGAGTTCATTCTTTACATTTAACCTTATTGTTTGTTTGAAGTTATTTTTTACTCACGTTTTCGTCTGTTATCCCCAAAATCATTCTACGATTACGTTTTTATTTGAGGAGCATTTGAAAAAATTTTGAAATTCAAATTTGCTTACAAACTCCCTTCGGGATTTCGGATNNTTTAAAATTCTATGATATCATAATAACAAAACGTATGAAATGTGGTATCTTTGCGTGTAAATTATATGACATCACAATAACAGGATTCCTAAAGTGTGGTATCGTTGACTTTTAATGCTATGACATCACAACAACAGGATACCTAAACTGTGGTATCGTTCACCTTTTAAATTGTATGGCATGACAACAACATGATTCCTAAACAGTGGTATCTTTTCCTTTTAAATGCCATGACATCACAATAACAAGAAAGGCTTTACACTTTATTTCATACACCACTATGGAGACAGAGTGGTAAATTTTAGATATATATCAAATTGGGTACAAGAAACGAAAGTGATTAACAACTTTTGTGGAGAGGAGAGTTAATGCACACCTAACGCCATCAAATAAATCCTGTATACGAATTGCTATTGTTAAGTTATTCAAATGGCATAAGACATTTTCAGTAACTTACCTTTCATTGCCAAATCTTTAGTCAACGTGAGTAGCACATGACCAGTCAACTTCTCCCCCGAATGGTAAACCTCCAGGGAATCGTCCAAAAAAATATCGAATTCTTGAATGGCACCCATTTCACAGTTCACTCTTATATTAAATCACGGCCNNCTGACTTCACATTCTGTCAAACACCGGACTTTCCTTCTCCGCTGTCTGTAATAAAAAAATGGAGGCAAACACGTGACGAAAGGAAGAGACTGCGAAATGAACTATAGTAGAAGATTCCTGCTGAGCTTTTTCATTTCGCCGAAGACAGTTCTGTAAGAGAAAGAAAGAGCTGATCATTAGATTAAGAGGTCCTTAATGGACTTTATTTATACGGCCTGTCTTAAGGACGAGGGTTTCACACTACATACTTACACGAGGATTACTGGCTTGCACGAGGATTATTAACATACGTTTATATTACCTACATATATATATATATACCTATATATATGATTGATATTAGATTGGCGGCAGGCAACACGGTGAAAGAAGTACATATAGGGATATATCCTTGTTCGCTTAGAGTGTCAGGAACACTTTTAAAGAAGTACAAGAAGAAACTGAAATTGTTACCTTTAACAAAGTGGATACGTATTCGTTATTCTAGTTACAGTGGTTAAGTTATATCTAGACCTAAGTGATGTGACAACAACATGAAATCCAGTCTCATTGGAGAGACCTGGGAGACATTTAACCAGGCCTATGACTTCTGATATGGAGTGAAAATGGAAAGAGGAAATTGTTTGTCTCTTGCGACTAACGAATAAACATGAAAATAAAATATTTATTTCATGTCAATCGTGTACTTACATTTCGAATTTACTTGTATTTATATTCAAAGACTAAAGCATATTCAACCATATTGATTTCTCTTCTCGCTGTATAAATTTCGCCTATATTTTATCAGAATAAAGTCCTTTCTCGTATGGTCTTCGACTTTTCAAGCCACTTATAAAATATATTTCAAACACATTTAATGTACTACACGAGAGTTGTAATTATTAAAACATTGTTTGCTTTGGTGCAATGAAATAAAAACATTTAATTCATCCCTTTGCGTCTCGTTTTACTAAAATAGCGTATATACATTATACATTGGTGTGTTGCGGTGTTTTCTCCATATTGTCTGTTCAGTCAGTCAATCAAATGAGTTAACACTTTTTGATGAATCTCCATGATATTCTCCAATGGTTATCGAAAACAGTCTGACATCATTTTGTGAGAAATCAGTATATATGAGCCTAATGACAGTCATAACGGTAAGTGTCTTTGCTACAATGCAGTTTGTCGAAAAGGAAGAAATTAAAGAAAGAAAGAAACAACAAGAGAGTAAACCAGTGTATTTCAATGATTCTGTATTTTGTTTGTTGCTCTGTCTGAAAGAAATTATGTAGGATACCCTAAAACAAACTACAGAAAAGCTAATGACGGGGGGTCGGTTTCTACACTACGAAGGCAATTTTACGTTTCATAATCATAACTTGTAACCTATCACTAACAAACGAATTGTACCAATGATTATATTACACGGGGGGGGNNTTGAATCTATCACCGACAATTTTTCGACATAAACAAAGATTCTGAAATGAAGTGGATTGGATTCTTTAGTATTCTTTCTGTGGTACAGGAAGATTATAAGGAGTGGATATTGAAATTAAGAATGAGAGAGAATAATTTAAACATTCGTAACTACACCATCCTTCAATCTTTATCAGGCTGCTAACAGGAGTATACTCATCCGAAGACAAAAAAAAAAAAAAAGGTTGTTTGCATGTGAATTGCAACTTTAATTTCACGCTCTAGTTACTGTGTATAGATTCCGTCCTGACGCATGTAGATTGGTGTTACATCAGGTAATGGTAAGTTGATTGGTGTATGTTCAACCTCCCTGTAAGGAGCTTACTGTGCATGTGCTACTGCATTAAAGAAGCATATTACAATACCATCAATATCTGGTCATGATCACTTGTATATAGATATTTCTGAGTTGGAGATACAAACAAACATTATTAATTACAATTTCTGTGTTAAAAAATGATATTCTCTTCAGTTTACAGCATCTTCTTTGATAAATGAGTTGCAAAGGTGTGACAATTTATCACGTGAGTCAACAAAAATTTCACATCTGAATATAAATATACTCAAGTTTTAATAGTACCGTGTGTTAAAATCTCTTTATTGTTGTAGTGTCAGGTGATAGCCATTCATTCTTGATGGATTTTTACGGTAAACCGGTTTAAATACCGAAACCGGTCATTACCAGTTAAAATTCGGTCTTATTACTACAGTGAAAAAAATGAAAACTACACCTGTAATATCTTAAAAAGAGAAGACGATACTGAAATATCTAAAATCATTGTGAAATATCGATACTCATCATAAAATAATTGAGCAAATGTTACTCTAAACTGAAGAGAAACGAACTGATTAAAAAACTCTCCAACCGCTGCTGAGATTATACTAGCAATAGCGAAACCTCAACTACAGTACTAGCTATCGATTCTTTGTCAATGGTTGTTGGGCCCATGGAAGTTCAACCTACAGAATGTAGAATGTACGGGAAGCACCGGTTTAATTCGATTATTAAGGGTATTTATTTTATAAAAGATTGTCCTGAATTTGTACATTTAAGGGGATATTTGCATTTAGTATAACACCTCGATAAGTTGTAGAACTAACGTACTGTTCTGTTGTTCTTTGGAATTATATCCTCTTAAAATAAACATCGTATAGAATATTACTCACTTTTCGAGACGCAAAAAGAGAGAGTGGATGAAAATGTTTCTGGAATTTTTTTGTGTTGCATTACAGGCACTATTACTTATATGTTTCAGGTATAGGTTTTGGTTTAAAACTTAACTTTGTACAGATAGGAAGTCACACCACACAAGTTGTGTTATCGAATGTATCATATAAAAGTTTAAGTGTTTAGCTGTAAAGTTTTATCTGTAACGTCTGTTATACCATTATCTGTAACGTTTCCTAGAAAATAAATGACCATCTGGAAGGTTTTCATTGTTCGAATGCTATCAATATCGTATTTTGAGAGATTGATAACAAATTGGAGTTACATTAAAGTAAAACAGTTCTTATAGTTGCTTTTCACTTAAGTGTTGAACCTAGTAAAGAAAATTGCTAACTGCAGATATTCAAAATTCAAGCAAAAATAGTGAATATATATTCACATAAACAATACTGAAAGTAAAAAAGGTCATTAAAATTTAACTGTAATGAACAAAGTTACCTATAAGGAACAATTATATAGTGGAGTGCTAAACCTGTGTTTGTTTGTGTGAGGTCCAGAGAGAGGCTGGCAAATAGATAAATGGTAGTCTTAATCTAACAAGAGTTGTCCAGTTGTAGTAATAGTTTAGGAATATAGATAAAAAATCAGTATTAACTCCCAAATTTGCAGCTAGAAGGGATGGTGTTACTTAAAGGAACTATACAGGTCTGTCTTCAGAGTTATAAGAGACGTCAATATATACCAAAGTTGTACAGAACACCCGTAATAAAGTACTTCCTTTTTTACCGTATACAGTGCAGTTAATCTCGGGAAAACTACAACGATCAATTTAAACGGTATAAAGATACCATTGCTGTGACCAATGATTGCTACAGTATGGTACCATAAAACCGACTGATAATTTAAAGTGAATGGAGTCATCTTAAGGAGCTTCCTATAAATATAAATGTAACACGAAAACACTCTTAACAAAACGTACAGCGCACTTTAGAAAAAAAAGAAAATCGTGAATTTCAAATAAAACAGGCGTCTTCAAGACTCTCCTGGGTATCATTGGTGTATTTGTTGTTAACGTAGGATGTGTTCTGTTGCCGCAAAATGGCTATGAAAACGAGTGTATCAGTGTCTATTTGGAACGGAAACATTCTCTAAATTTAGGTCAAACAATAACTTTATCAAACCGAGCCCTGTGATTAATATATGGAACTTCTGGGCAAAATATAATCACATTTCGCCTTGCAACGAGAAACATTAAATCTTTCACATTTCTGTCGTAATTAACAATTTAATAAAAATTTCTCATGAGAGAAACGTGTCATCTTTTCTAGATTTGTGTCAAATTCGAAGGGAAAGATAGAAGATTAATGATAAAAATTATATTATATCATTCATCACATCCTGCTTTGATGACTGTACTCTTCCCTGGCTTTATAACGGAACGGATGCAATAAACAAAGGTCTCTTGAATACTCGGCAGGAGGTTTTTTGTTCTTTCCAATTAAAATGTAAGAGTTTCAATTTAATGCTGACACGAGTCCTCTCGTCCTACATCGAGTTCGACGATCTATTTACTTTCCCGGCAGAATGTCAATCCTGTCTGGCGTTTTAGTGAAAATTACAACAATTGGGACGTAAAGTAAAGAAAACAGAAAATGGCAATAATATTAGCGCATGAGGGAAATGAGGGATAACAGACCTATGGGGAAAGGGGTAATTCCACAATATTTTGTTAATCAATGTTGAATGGTATGTGTAAACTATAATTAGTAATGGAATTTTGCGGAGACATATGAATAAGAAAAATGTGGCAACGATATTTTAAATAGCATTTACTCAGGAATATTACTCTTAGCGTCGGAAATTTACTTTCTTATTTGGTTTTGCTGGGAGGTGCATGTAACCTGTCATGTTGATATATTAGTCCACAAGACGATACGTGATATTTCTTGGAAACCAGACTCATGAAAATTTATTTAAATTACGGTAGCCACTTCCATACACTAAACCGTAGGTAATGAGTCTACGATAAGAAAACGTCAGCAAGATAACAAAGCACCATATCATGTGTCACGTGCACGACCTGGTTGCTAAGGGCTGGGCATTATTACAGAGGATGATCGCGGTTGTGAGGTTCATTGTGTCATAATAAATCCAGAATTATAAGTTATCGTATGCTTAATATGAAGTGCTAATTGAAAACGATATGAAGATCAAAAAAGATGTCGATGTTTGTGTAATCTCATTAAAAATAAAATACCACAAAACAAAAAAAGATGCAAATTCAGGTGGAATATAAAGTTAGAAAGAATCTTATTGCAAGAAAAAGTCCATACAAAAGTTTGAAACCGTTTATATGAGTTAATTGGAATGTATAACAGGGTAATAAGTGCAATAATGAGATCCCTTACTACTAACTTAAGGTGTGTCCTTCTTTTGACTTCTAATCATTTCACTAAGTAGAGATGCGGTAACTATGACGATGCAAAATTTCATTTTCTCTGCTCTATGAGAATATCACATGCCAGTGTGCAGGTGATACTTCCATGCATATTGCTGCAGTGATGGTTCATTAGTATTCCGTACAACGGACAGACATGTATATACATAATTTTTTTTTTTTTTCTGTATGAGATAGCAACGGAAAATTTCTCCTCATTCAATGAGTGGGATTTAATTAGTCAGCCTCCCTAGGTTGCCAAGGCAACAAACTGCGACTTTTACCAACGGATAGTGATTGTTACATAATGCAATATATACTGAAAAATATTGTTTTTAAATCATAAAGAGGAATAACTGCTTATTCCGATGCTTCTTCATTCTCTTTTTAAGTTCATCCTTTGAGACAGATTTTGGGTTATCTTTGCTTGTTTGTCTGTGGTTGCAAAGTCTATATAAATAGAGAAGAGAAAAAAGTCTAAAGCTTCTTTTTAAAGTGGTCTTCATGTTTGGAAAAAACACGATGTTGATCAAAGTGTCTCTGTTCATCACAGAAAACACATTTTACAAAATCCAACTAAGTACATGACTTATATTTTAAGAGTTTCATTAAACATTTGTCTCAGTATTCCTCTCTGTGTCAAATACATATGTATCTTTCTCACATCATCCACATATCTCCTGCCTCTCCCTCTCTGTGCTTCTTTTTCTATCTGATATAACGAATGAGGAACTGCCACCTGTTCATTCGTTATCAAAGTCACAACAGTGCATGGGTATATCAATTCAGTAAAATCAAATTTTCCAATTTCAGTTCTCTAGTAGCAAATGTACAGAAGAAATCGCTTTTCGAAGGCAATTCCATAAAAGATAAGCTAGTGCTAGCAGGTCACAATTACGTCCTACAAATTTCACCACAGCCATGGCTACTTATCTCTTTATGTCAATCTGATGTCACATTTCTCGAGTATAAGTGGTAAGGGCGATGATTGTATTTAAAGGTCAAACCTTTCAATTCTGTTCAAAGAATAAATACAAAGTAACAGTGAAACACATGACTTGTAGTCTACGGCTAGTTGGCCGAAACCTACTTTTACGCTCTACGTACTGAGGTAAAAAGGCACAACCTATTAGTTCTTACTAAGAGTATCATGTGTAAATCACTTTTCATACAACTGGTAGTTTTTCTTCGAATTCTCTAGATATATCATCTGCCACTAACATGTGAACCCTCCGATCCTTGTGGAATACGTATACATGGTTGTTACACTGTGTTTCA
>VJOZ01011239.1:0-27221 GCA_009801055.1 Stichopus horrens | reverse complement strand
GGGGGCGGTATTTGAGTCCAGTCACAATGTTTCCCCTCAGTCCGCACAACTATAAAATTTTGACTAGTAGATAAATAGGAGTTTTCTGTCCCGAAAGAGACTAAAAAGCGAAGCGGGGATTACTTGTGTGTAGAATATTCTGTTGTGGTACCTTGTCATCTGGGTTTATGAATCCGGTTGCGTAGCAACTGATGCACTACCTGGCAACGTTGGAACCTCCAGCGGTGATGAATCCTCAGGCTCGGAAGGAAACGCTAAACACCGAATCATCATGTTGCTATTTGTAGCTACTTAAGTGAATGTAGCGATTTTTTAGCATAGTATTTCCCCCAAATGATCCGAAATCATATCCAGCATACACAAAAGGTACGTCGGAGATTAAAGGGTAACTTACTGCAGGCTATTCATAGAGTCATAGTGCCAACGGACTACCCTAATGAACGAGGAATCAGAAAAAAGATTTCTAAAGATGACTGAAAAGAGGGTAGATTCTGTAAAGGTTAGGACCAGTTGAAACAACAAGCCAATACTCTGGTGACAATCCATTTCACGTGTTAATACCTCAGGCACAATCGAATACCAATATCGTTGCGGTTAGGTCTTTGCGATTTTGGCGCTATTTGGGGCGTTTTTGCGCTATTGGTCTGGCGCCTCCTGTAGGATATAAGCACATTTTCATTAACCGCACGGAAGGTGGGTTTATGTCAATTTGGAATTAAAATCAGTACCGATGTCGGGTAGTAGAAGGTCATAGCCAAAAAATCAGCTGATGTCTCCACGATGTCCGACGTCACCGGACATTTGGCATATCGTTCATCCGAGGAGTCAATGTCAATTGAAATTAATCGGTCTATATATTTGTGGGGTTCCAGTCCCGTTCCCGTACGGGTAAAGGCAGGACCACGCACTGCGATAAACTGACTATCACGAGACGTATCGGAGATGGGCTGACGCCCGGGCATTGACTGGACGCCCGACGGTGATTGCTCGTTAATCTTAAAGTCGCTATCACAATTGGTTACAACTGATTCACAAATGCTTAACGTATAACGTTGTCTTGTGATTCTTTTGCACGGTGAATAAGTTTTGAGTGGTTGACTTTGGACTGTTCAAGGCTGTTTATAATTATTAATATTGCCACTACTTGTTCCATCAATTTACCTATATGCTTTTTGAAGTTGACAAGGTTTGAAATACTTGAGGCAGCAAATGCCCCTCGCCTGTAAACCGCCTTGCTTTAGAAATACACTTATTGCAATAGTGATTCAGGTTAGCAGAGTTTCATTTTAGTACACCACCACTAGCTCAAGTACCGGTTTATACTACGAAGCTGATGTGCACCAGACGTTTGCTCTAGGCAATCTCACATGCCCCAGTTGTTTTTATTGTAGCAAAACAAGAAATTTTTTTTTTTATATTTCACATGGATTTAATTAAAGTCAATATATGGATAACGATTTCTTTACTTACAGATGTCTTATCTCAGACTTTTCTGATGAATTTTCATTGGAGAACGTGATGCATATTCGCAGGTGTATTAGTGATACCCGTAAACAACATGATCTTAGTTGCCATTTTTGTACAACGGACGTTTGGCCGATAAAAACGAGAAACGCGTGACGTAGTTAAAAATCTATACAGACACCTGCACAGTAAATGGATTTGCTAGACTGCTCACCGCTGTGAAACCACCAAAACTAGACTCTGGGAGTCACAACATGGTCGGCATGGAACGCCGAAAGGTCAAAAGAATCGTGATTTCCTGGATTAAATTTCATATTTATGACATAAATGCACAAATAGTATTTTGTTTCCTTCGAAAATAACTTCAGTTGCTATGAATTTGCTCCTCATTCAACTTACTTTGCTTACTTTGGTTTTGATTTGGAGTTCTATGTCGGCCATCTTACCACACCCAAAGACTAGCGTCCGTTGGCTTCACTGGAGACAGTTGTTTTAGTGTTGACGTGCTATTGAAATGAAACGCTCACCCAATCCAGTCACTGTACTGATTTGTGTAAAAACAAACATCTGCAACCACACAAAAAAGAGCTTACAAGACGTTGCGTCGTCACCGAGATTGAGCAGGTGAGATAAGGTGATTTTTCAATCATAATATCTCAACATTTACAAACTGCCAAAAGATCACAATCATAATAACTATTTGCTAAGATATAAAAAATGCAGTTGACTTCCACTTCGGCGAACAGAGATGTGGAAAAGTAGAAATTTCACTCTTCTTATGAAAGGTCTATAAATGTGTTTTCAGCACTTCGTAAAATCATCTATTATTATATCAAAACGTTGTAAAGCACGGGTTACTATCTAAACAGAAAGATAATGTTATCTACAATTTACTGTTATCAGTTTTATAAAACTAAATTGCGTAAAGAATTCAGGTACTCGGCAAATGTAAGACAAATCAGTTCCGTCTTTACATACATGTGCATGTCGGAATTAATTACGCGACATAAAACGATGGTTAGGTTAGTTACCACCGGCGTGTACTCGTATGTGTATAGGCTAGATGCAGTACAGTGCATACAAAATGAACAGTAAAATCGCCGTGTCCTAAAATGTTCATTATAGGCGACTGTTTCGATTAAATTTCGTAAATTGGATGTTACTTAAAACTTATGTTATCACCTGCAAATATTAATGAAAAAAGAAAATATTGGTTCATTAAATGAGTCAGCCTAGTGTACTCGCAAAGTTTGAAGCCACTGTTTGAGACGGGGAAATAACAGACTCCTGATTATATCTGTTTTATGTATCGTTCATAACACCGAAAAATATTCTGATTTCCAAACTGACGGAAGTATCAACCCTGCTATAATGGAAGATAGAATGCCTCATTTTGCATTATTCAATAAGCAGTTGACCATCACTTGTCAGTCTAGTTCCGCGATATGCATTCGTAGGAACTTTCCACCATAAGCGAAGCTGTAAGAGGATGACGAGACCAAGATTAGCTCAGTGGTACGGATAGACTGAGACCCTCTCTACAGCGACCATAGGAGCAACCTATGCATGCACCGGCAGTTTTGTTGACAGTGGATTAAAATGTAATGGTGTTTCATTTTGTAAGAAACATTCATTCTTTTAGAACTGCGAGCAGCAACTGTTACGCATTATATTTTTATCATATAGCGCACAACACCCTGAGGCAATGTTCATTCCATTTTCACATTTACACAAATATATTAATGAAAGTTTATCATTTTCAACAGCATGAGTACATCTAAAGTGCCCAAGCAACATCTTACAGTTCCTAGCAATCGATCGAATCGTAAACGTATCCATGTGAGATCGAACAAGTAACAGTTGCCATAGTGCTGCAAAACGTGAGAAACACGGAACTCTATGGCTATTAATTCACTACGGACAAATGATCGTCTTATGATTTAAACGTTTACCAACTCTAGCTTTTCCATCCTTGATATTAATCTCTCTAACACCTATGTATTTTCTTCTCCACTAACCATTATCAAGGCATCCAAGGATATCCACCTTCATGGCCCCACCTTTGTAGTATGAAAGAGGAATGATTGTGATGGTTGATGTCCAAATTAGAGGCTCCATTGGTATCAGCACCGAACAATATGGTTCAACATTNNCTGGAAACTAGATATAGTACAGAGACTGTGGAACTTCACAAGCAAAGGTGATCCCCGTATTAATCTGTTGCACTCGGAGCAAACACCAACAACCTAAAGAGACACCTACAACATATCCCTGGTGAACACAAAGTGCAACAACTCACAAAAAAAACAGCACTACTAGACACTGCCCACATCCTCAGAAGGATTCTCGATCTCCCAGAGTCCGGGAAGGACTTCCAGCTCAGAGTTTAACTCATACAAACTGTTTACCAAACGTAGAAGTTGAAAAAGAACACGAATAAAAGAACACGAATAATAATAATAATAATAATAATAATTTATCCTTCTGGATAATGGATTTCTTGTTTGATGGTTTGACATAGTAACTTAATGTTGAAATGTCATGTTCATACCATATCATACCGATCAAGTTAAATAGAAATTTTGTGCTAGTTTTGTGTTTATGTGAAAATAGAACACTGCAGGCAGTAATTATCTGTATAGACTATCTATTAACTTCAACAACTGGAACCTACGGTGACATGTGTGAATCCAATTCCGTCATCTTTATATCTAATACGAAGTTTCCTAACCCAACCTTGATTCAAGTCTTCACATCCAGACACAACTATAGCAGACACCAAGAAACGTTTACCTAAATCAAGCTGAAAATAGAAAAGACAGATCAGCTGTGGTTACGAGTGTCAACAGTTGTATTTATTTTAAAGTTATAGTGTGTAAATATATGCAGCAAATTAATTAAATATCTAGTTAATTAAGCAGTGTGTAGTAGATATTAAGTTACAACATGCATACTGTATTAGACAGTAGTTGAATGTGGCTGCTGTAATCCATGTTTGAAAGCTGTGACACACGACGCAGAATGCATTGGGAGATGACGTGCTACAGTATCTTACCGTAAGACTAGAACTTCCTCCCTTTGAATACCAACAAATGTTACTGCCATATTTACTATGTCTGTAAGTGGTCCAACTTCTCTTTGTACTGTCATAGAACTCTCTCGATAAAGTAACCGGAGTCATACATTCTGCTGTAAATGTAGATGATTGATAGTTTGGATCAGCACATCCACCAGAAACATACTTACAAATACATTCAGGTAACTAAGTCGGTGCTGTGTCCCTGTGGATGATTATAATGTCATCTATCTTATCTATGCTATTCTCGGCTGTCCTCGTGAAAGTGAGAATGTCAAATGTAAAAGGTCGTTGCGTTTATAGTCAGGTGATGTGAAATTGGAAGATATAAGCCATTAGCTGAGACATGTCATAAAGTCAAATACATTCCGATAATCTAATCGGTACCATGGCCCAGTGGATGATTGTGATGACAATGTTTTCTTTTATTCAATCTAAGTTTTCTTGTTTTTATTCTTAACTTAGTTCCGAAAAAACAAGATGTCATATTTAAATTTATTGTGTTGATAGTATTTCACTATGAACTTAAATTGGGAAAACCGTTTCAAATGAAATTCAAGTTTGGTACTTACAAGAAAATGTATCGAAGTAGAAGGGTTTACACTCTGCAAGTAAAAACAGACAAGAGCACTTGTTTTTGTTCTTGAAACATGGTAGTTGTGCATGCATGACGAAAGTTACATTAAGGTAATCCACATGCAACACATTGAAAGAACTTTGATCCAGGGAGATACTCAAACGTCAAAAATTTCCAAATGCCTCATGCACTTTATAAGTGATAACAAATATGAACGTCATTGGAATCAATTAACGCCACATAGTATTCAATAAAATTCTACCCGGACTTCATTCAGTAACTGCATCGTAATTTGCCGTGTATGATGTATCACTTACGTGTTAGAGTCTGGAATGCCGTTGGTTTATCCGACTGTATAAAGTTTGCATATGTAAGCAGCCTCATAACTTATAACTTAAGAAAAATTCCGTTTAAAAGGATGTGTTTGAAATACTGCAATACCAGTTGGATTTTTTCATATCTCAGTCTAGGAAATGTAACGAGTAAGATACTTAGATTGCCCATCATCAAAACTAAAAGGTGGGCTGGTAGAAAGTGCTGACGAATGCAAACAGTGAATAGCAAGAGATGTAGTTCGATCTACTAATCTACAACGCCGGACGTCAACTTATAAAGCAAAATATTCTAGAAAATTAGCACATTGTTGCATCATTTTCCAGAGCTTATTAAGCCTAGGTTTCGAGACACTGCTCTTAATCACAGTGTTACTCATTTTATTGTAACTAGAGGTTCATAATAGGCCCAAGAGATTACCTCCAGATTGTCTTAATGTTGCTAAGAAAGAAATTAAACAATATATTACATTTACATAATGAGGAGAACAATATTCATGTTGAATCTTAATTGAGCTTAACCAAAGTAACTAAGCATGGTGAAAGAAAGCAAGCATTGCGCCTCATAGATGGAAGTGTCTTTTGAAATTCTTTGCTTCAGTACGCCGAAACGTTTACCAAAGGCACAAGATGTGAAGTTATATTGAAACCTGAAGTCTAAGAAAGTGTATTTGTTAAAAGGATGTACCTGTGTCTAGTCGAACGAACAGATCGATATCTTCGAAGTGACTGTCAAGAACCTGTTCCAACCGGCCATTTGTGTTGGGAGAGGCATGATACCATCTGCATATAGGCACATAATCTGGAGGGAGTGGTCTTTGATATCTATAAATGTAAATACAAGTGTGTAGATGTGTTGATCACCTAAAAACTAATATAAATGAAACAAGGAATAGTTTTCAACTTACGGCTTTCAAGTCCTCAACTTAAGGGTAACCGATCTATGTACATGTCATTGGATTACACAGTAGATGCATTGCGTAAAAAAGACTGCCGTGCAATAATTCCTACAACAGAAAGAACACCAACTCACAAGTGTTTGTTGCACAAGTACTTAACGATAACATGTATGTAACCTTGAGTTTGGAAGGAATGTAAAAATGAGGGAATTAAAATCATAGGACCACTTTAAGTGAATTGCAGGCATTTTTTACATCAATCTATTAAATGGTTTGAGAACCAAACAGAAAAAAAGTGGATAGCATTCTTTGACCGCACGAAATACAGTATCAGACCATACACAAAAAACAGTACTGACATTAGCAGAAAATTGTCTCTTTTCAATTTTTTGTTATATCAAAATCTGAACGGAAATGTCTTCAGCGATGGTTACAGCTGATAATGCAACCCTCGATCCAGAACGCAGACCCTCATAAGATACTGAGGTATTTTCGTTAAATCTATTCTACAGCACTTATTGGGCAAAGTATTTACAACAAATAGACATAAACATCTAATTGCAAATTGTGGGAAATAAGTCAAGATGGAGAACCTCTACTCACGTAAACGACTGGCATTGGAATTGCGTCTCATCCAGACAATACTTTGCGCAACGTTCCTCCGACAAAATTCTTTCAGATACTTCAATTGAGACTATACGTTGTTCAAGAAGAGAATTGTCAAACATCATTGCGTACCGTCGAAACTGTGCAACAGAATAGTCCGAACCTTTCTCAAGAGATAACAAGAGATGCAAAATACTTAAATTCAAGTACATGACGTCTGTTTCATCATGAAGTACAATTTGATATTGGACGTTACACATACTTACATGATGTGCGGTATGGTAATGTCATGAAATCAGCGTGGGTGCAAACTTTTACATTAAAATAACATAAAATAACATAAAATAACATAAACGTTTGATTCATAAACTGAGATGCGTATGCTTACAATGACGGACTTGGCAATAATCCAATTCAAATAAGTTACTCGGCGACAGATAAAAACACCATGGTCTCAAGTCATTGTTAGGATTCCGGCAGAAATTCTGAGAAAAATCAACTGAAAAAAAAAATATGGCAGATTTTGCGTTACACGCAAGAGAAGAATGTATAAAACATACCAAAACTTCACAAAGCTACAAATAACCAAAGATTTCTCGTTGATTACTAAACAAATGAAAGACAAAACAGACAACGGTAATGGGAAGCTAGGAGTTATTTGACCCTGCATACGCCAGGTTTGTAGGCCTACATGTTACAATCATCAGTAGATGGATGGGTGCAGTCTAATGAAGCTCCGTCGAGAATAACAGTAAAAGTAAAGTTTTTCACAATTACCGACCCTTTGCCCTGTAGCAGTTTAGCATGCAGTCCTTGCATGTCCCTCTCAAGTTTCCCTGGATCTATGTAATCTTTTGATGACTCTTTAGTCTATATGAAAGATATTATGCACGTGAGGTCTTAGCGCCAAAATTATTCATTTTAAAAGTATTTTGAGCAATAGTTAATAGCGGGACAGTTTTATAAGACCCACGCGTTTGGAAAAATAACATAAACAAAGGTTTACTCAGCTTTACATTCAAAACTCCTGATGACCATAAAAATGTTTTACCTCGAACCGCCTATGCATTAAACTTAAATGTAAACATGAACTATAAAAGGGAAACTTTAATGACAAGATTTAAAATAAAAACGCCTGAGTATGAACTTTATTCATGTCAACTTTGTTACTTATTAAGATTATATTCAATGTGGCCCTCCACGATTTAAAGATTCATAGTGCACATTCCAAACCACCACCTTTGCCAAGCAGACATTTTCCCTTTCTAGCGTCATAAGTCGTCTATATGATAGGTAATAATGTAATGTTAGAGGGCCTCCTTTTGAACGTTCTGAAAACAAGTTTAATTATAATGGGAAACTGGACGTAATCTTTGTTTGGTCTTCTGTTGCTTGAAACAACAAAATTCATGAAATTATAACAATACCGATGTTCGAAATTACCTGCACGTGTGGCAGATTTGAATGTCCTTGATGTTATCGTTCAAATATGTCATGAAGAGCTATGTGCGACAGTAGACTGGAGTAAAGCCGTATTCACATTTTAAACAAGCAGACCTTCTCTTAATCGATGATGTTGACCATCGAATAGTTTGAAGCTATACACCCTAACTTCACGCTTGCGTTGATGCTAGTACATTAACTATGAAATGAGTAGAACGTATCCCTGCTTTCTGTTGGCCAACAGATTGCCAACACTTTCATCTTACCTGAGGTTAGGACACTAACTGCCAAAGAATGCAGTCCCATGCAAGCACCTATTCAGATGACTTAAAGGTTATGTCAAATATTTGTAAAACACTGATAGGGGTAGTATTGCGAAATACGCAGTTATGTTTAGTATGGTCTAAACAGTGTACGTCAGTATGAGATTAATCTATTTCATAAAAAGTTATCTGCAGCATTCGTGGATCTGCCATTTACCTAAAGAGTGTTTTAATGCATTTTCTCATAACGCACCGTCCTTAACAATTGTGGGTGTCAGACAATTATTAACATATAACATTCCGAGTTTATTTCTTTCTTTAAATTTAGAGTAAATTGTTTTTATTTTGAATTCAGAGAAATCATTTAATTGCAAATGTCTACGAAATGTAAAACAAAAGATGCACTCACCATCATACATCACGTTATTTGAATTGTTCAAGAAATCACTTGATACGTTTGACCAGGGTATGCACTGGAAGCCATTCTCGGTGTACATTGCACCACCTTCATAGTCTGTTCCGTTGCCTGTATAGCAGCTTCCATGAACTTTAGTGACAAGAGTTTTTTTTTTAATATAACAATAAATTGAATTATTAGATGGACGTCAATCATCTAAAAGCACTATTTGAGGATTCGAAAAGCTTTAACAGAAGTTATTTACTGGGAGTATATTTATTTCCACAGAAACGTTCCTTCTACATTGATGTACTCTGCCCTACAAATGACAGAGTGAGAGAGTTTTCGCCTAGATAAAAGGACATGCACTAAAACAAGGTACTATACAAAGGATTGGCATGAACGCTGAAAGACATGGCAGAAGAGGTAAAAATCAAATAGTTACCTAAACAAGATGGTTCCACACAATTTTGGAATACTAAAGGGCCTTCGTATTCAATCTTGAAACAGAATGGCCAGTTATAGTATAATTTGATGTGCCGGCAGAAGTTTTCAGGTAAGTCTGTTCATGATAAACCAAAACATATGAATCACGTGGATACCCCAATAATCACTTCATTAATCTTAATGGCTCTCATCGTCTCTATTGCTGTATTTTTGTAATGAAATAGTAGAATTGTGTCTCAAGTATAAGTCTGTTTATTTTTATGGCAGAATGGCGAGCTTCCACGGGGTTAAATTTTTTATATTTTTCTCACTTGTGTGCAAATACAAAATTTGGTGTTTTCCCGTGGTGTAATTTCAGTTCCGCATTCACATTCCGTCATTACCAATCAGATTCGTCACATCGAAATAACATAAATGTATTCTAACTGTCAATTAGAGCTCCGTTTGCCATATTGGAAGCTCTTACTTTTTCTCACTTGTGTGCAAATACAAAATTGGACAGTGCAATTGTTTTCCCCCTGGGAATTTACTTTACAACCCTCAATTTTCGTTCTTGTCAAGGAAAATAACAATTGTGAGTGTCTGACAGCAATGTGGAGCTTACAACCATAGTGTAACAAAAGATTGTCCTTGACATTGACAACTAACAGATTTAAAGCTTAACTAAAAACAAAGTGAAGAGGGTGCCCTCAGCAAGTGGTCCTCAGACGACACAACAACTACCAGATGCATTATTTTCAACGTCAACGTCAGCACAACGTCATTTAGTCAATAATTCTAGTATCTCTCATTTTGTAGAAGATTTGAAAAGATCCATAGAAACAGAGACCGTACGTTCTACTACTTCTACACTTACGGATCCTTCCACACTTACAGAATCACACTCTGCAAAGAAGGGTAATATATTGTGTTACTCTCTCTATTGCGACATGACATCATGACGCTATCATTTATTGCCAGGTTTTAACTTACTTCTTGTTTTCAAAAATGAAACTTCAGTCCAATTCAGACAGTTCTCTTGTGTCGTATGTTCTATGCTTGTGAAATCTCCGTTCATATCAAGACAGTCTCGGAAACCATCTGTAAACCAGGCAAAATACACAAAGAGAAGGAGTGTTAATTGCTTATATTTTCGCCAAATGGACTTCATTAAAACACCGATGGTCTTTATTGGAGTATGAAGGTCCAAGCAAAAATTGACTCAAAACAAGAATGTAGCAATCCTGACAGTACTATGCTGCATGTGATTTACAAACACACTTGCGTTATCGCAATGGAAAGACCTCACGTACAGCCCTTTATCTTTCCTTTGAAATCAGAAGTAGATTAATTAATGTACAATGACGGATATGACAATATATATTGTCATCGAAATTGAAACATGGGAATCCTTAGTACTTTGGCCTAAATCTACATTACTAAGTCTTCATTGCAAGACGACTGAGTTTCTAAATTGTGAGTTATTGTTGCTTATCTTATGAAAATCATTTTGTACAAAGATCAACATTCGATAATTCATCATTTTCATTTTCACCTATCAGAGGTTAAGGGCAAACACAGATTCTGCGTAAAGTAAAAATGTCGAATATACAATGATACAAAGTAACACAGATTTTAAAGACCACATCTCACATTTTGAACACACTAATACAAGATCGTGACAACTTACGCTCTGCTTACATTCTCAGATTACAAACTCAAAATGCACTACACCAAAACCATAAGATCTGATTAAGAGTCGACATTTTTGTGTATTCTTAGGGTAATGTCCAATATTTAATATCATTATGTAAGTTACATAGTTACTATCTTTGACCTCCATCAAATGATGTAAATTTAAATATTTACTTGCATCCTAAGTTACAAATCAACTCTCCCAAAGACACTGTTTTTTCCAGACATTGTACTCTTTCCACCAGTATATTACGCCATAGGTTACAAGCCTTTCAACCATGGCGCACTTAAAACGCTTCGCGGAATACCCTGGCGGAACATATACCGATGTCTGACTGACAGGCCACCGGCCTACACAGGACTCAACACCTTCTGATATACATTCATCGCGGAAGCCGACAATCGGTCTGTGTACTACGTTCGTCGCTGTTGCTAATCCTACTCTGGGACATTGTTTAGTGAAGTTTTGACATCGTCAAGGCTCAACTTACGAATCGCTACTCGCATTCTCGTCAATGTTGTATTCAAGTTCAAACATTCCAGCACTGTGATCGCCTAGAAGAACGAGTACGACTACGATTGAAGTCTTAGGGCGAAGTGTTACCAGTCAACGGGCACTATCTTATAAGTTAAGTGTAATTGTTAATTATGCTCAATTTTATTGAACATCAAAATTATATTATCCTAATCAAACATGTACATTGTAATCAGAATCTTTCTGGAGCTGAAATCTGAACTAGTAATTATATTTCTATTGAAGCTTAAAGCAACAGTATCGTTCTATTTGTACTATCTACTTGGGTACATATTTTTAGCGTTTTTTCTGTCCCCATTCAATGACAGTATCACCGGATACTTAACCAAGGAAGGAAGTTTGCAAATCCTACTTTTGTTAGAAACATATTCGTTGTTATTTACCAAGAGACCTCCTTTATTAAGTACAACTTTAAAGTTTTACCACTGAGGCTGCAGGTATAAAAATCCCTGGGGAAGCACCGAGTGAGAGAAATCAGTTACATCAGACGAATCAATGTATCAGTAACCAGAGACTTGGACTGAAGGAATATTGAGCTCAATTCATCAATTAATTCGGTAGTATACTGGTATATGCTGTGGCGAGTGGTAAAATAACCTAACATATTCCTTGCAATATCGGAGATTTTCCTCTATACACTGTTAATCTGGTAATATTGTATGTGTAGTCGACATGCTGCACTTCTCCTAAAAATAGAGTTTTAGTGGACGTGAAATGAATGCATCACCAAACACAATCTAATATATGTTGTGTGAGTATTGGTTTTACATTCTGATAATTTTATTTTACCTGATACTCGTATTTTGTTTAGAAATTGCATCTAATTTATCGACGAGAGGAAAAAATGACTTTATTACCACAGTATATGTATTAGTATGGGATCAGGTTAAATAGTGTGTAATCCCTACATGCTTCAAAATATTTGGGAGGGATTTTTTTCCAGTAATGACATGCTTACAATATTTAATTTATTACATTAAGACATTAAAAATAAAAGCAAACTCGCATTGTTCATCCTCATCAGTTCCATCTAGACAGTCAGGTAATCCGTTAGCTCGTCCCTGCAATCCTATGCAGTGCCCATCTCCACACTCTAACTGATGTTCTTCACAATGAGCTGTGAAACAACAAAAGACGCTTGAAAACACATCTTACAAAACATTTAGCACTTTGGCACATAGAGTAAAAGCATAACTATTGGCCAAATTTTCGGTAAAAAATGATCTGCCAATGATACATTTTATCATTGAATGCAGAATGTTATTTGGTCAAAGGTTATCAATGTTTACCTGGACCGCTGTGCAGGTTCGCATCGATAGACTTCAACCAACACCATTCCTGCTGCAAAGTTATTTAACTGCATAGAACACGTACTCACGCTTACTTGGAAATTTAAATTTTCGATATGTCTTCGATTTTCCTGACGATTTGCTCTAAAGGCCTGGTACATCTTGGACAGAAAGCGTTATTTATATCTACAACATCTGAATATTGCTAACACGCTGTAGATATTGGGTACCTTTTGTGTGCAAGATGTAACACCCCGTCAGAGCGTAACCTCAGGAATTTAAACAGGTTGGAATCGTAGCATGGATCTTTTAGAACTAATAATAATAATCATAATAATTCTATCATTGAATGACATTTATTTACAACGCTAAACGACCACACAAGTGTGGAGGAAGCATGTGGATAATATAGTGTAACTTCACTTCGGGTGGCACTTAACTAACAATGGCTGATCAAGTTTGGTGTCCTTTCTCACAGGTTCAGTTCAGATGGGGAAATTTCAGATTGTTCTTGGGCGAAAGCCCCATCTTACAGTGACTCGGAATGGGATCAACCCCAAAGCTCCCCGTTTCTACGTTTCATTGCTTCTTATGCCAAGAATAGGAGACAAAGAGAGAATGGCTACCCACACGTTTACCTGTGGTGGACATGGAAGGTATGAAAAGACAGTACACGTACTTTTCAGCAGTTCTGTTACTTATGGTTTTCAAAGCTGAAGGTAGGTTCAAGTAAACAGCATGTAGTTCAAATCCTTCCTCCCATTTACAGTGCTTCCCGCTAGTGAATTTAAATTCTTACCTGATTCACTAAGGGTAATATTGAAACTGAATGTAATAAATATTCTTCGTTGATGAAGCTGAATCCAAATGGTATCATTTCGAACATTCAATCTGTGGAGAAAAAAGTCAACTCCAAAATGAATATTTGAATGGTTAAAAAGAACACTGTATGCATTTTCTGGGTCCATCCCTTCTCCAGCAGCTACGTAATTCTCTTCCCCATCAACCCCCTTTAGTTCAACGATGTCCAGTCTTATCACAGATACAAGAGACGCAGTTTTTGGTATTTTATATATTCCAGTCCAGTGACATTTATTCTGTATCGTTTCTTGCGTTGTTCCTCCAAGTGACAGATTAATAGTCTCCCTGATGCCTGTACATTGGTCGGGAAGTGTCAGTTCTGAGGGAGCAAAACATAAACATTTCCTGTTATGACTTCAGTATGCCATTCGTGAATTTCATATTTGAGGCTAAAGACTTTCCTGACTAACCACAAGTTCCCCATAATTTGAGCAAAGTCTTTCAGAAAACTGTTTTGACAATAATATGTAAATCTAACGGAAGTTTCGGAAGATTCTTGAATTGTAGAATATCTGTCCTATATTGCAGTCTTGGTCACTATTCTCTGAATAAGTCATTGTTCTCGTACAAATGTCTCAGTTTTTTACTTTGGAAGGAATATGCAGAACGAACAGCTTTGGGTTATCTCACTATTGTTCAAGTGGCTAAACCCATGGACTAGACGATGCGCGTGTGCAAGTACGGTCCACGCGCTCTATTGCTATGTACAGTTCAAGGAGTATACAAATTGTTTCCTATCCCTTGCAGCAAATGGAATCCAATTCTTAGCTGTTTTATTTATAGCTAAATACTTTTGATCCGCCCTTTTCATATAGAGAAAGGGCGTGAGTTTCTTCGAAACAGCCAATGACTCCTTGTAAAATCCCCAAAGGTCCTGATTATGCACATTCCATATGTTTTCCTGGCAGTTTTGAAACGATTTTGTGTTGTCTAAACGTGATCAGCGTGAAAAACATTGATACTTTGGCCGGCTAATGCCATATGCACAACTTCACAATATCGACAGAAAGTAAGAACTGAAAGTAAGAATGTATTGCAAAATCTTTTAGACCGCATTCCAAAGATTTTAAAACACATTGTTCCAAGATACACGGTCAGAAAAACAGCGTGTGAGTATAGAGCGGTTGGACATTGGGTGCTGTTGCTAACATACACATGGTGTGGCGTGCACGTGGCGTTCTCTTATGAGACAAACAACTCAAAGTGGACAACAGTACTCACTCTATCGTTAGAAGACAACTTACATAATTATAATAATAAGAAGAATGAGACAATTGTCACACACATAAGATAATATTTAATCACCGTGTATCATTCGTTAATTTTAAAGTAGATAGTAACACGAACCTATCAAGAGGCGAACCACACGTGAATATAGATACTTTTAATTTTCAAGGGAAGATGGCACTAAACAGGCTAACTTGATTCACTAATTTTACCTCTTGTTGATGTCACATGGGCTATAAATCCCAGACTGTAGTAGTCCTCCTCTTTTACTTTATAAAGCAACGTCAACGTATTTGATGGCCACACTATCTCAATGGAGTCAAACATTGTGGCGTTCGTGTGAGAGAAGGTAAACGTATAACCAGGACCGATCATCAGGTTCGAGTTAATCATCCATCCTACCACATGGGCCACAATTTGAGTATCAGGACGTCCGATCACTATCCACAAGACACTGTTAGCAGGATTGCTAGACTCATATGGGTAACCAGGTGGGGCGATGACAGCATTTTCCGATGGTTCCAGGAAAATATCTAACAGAGTACGATTGAAATGCAAAATGCCTGAATGCATAGATGAAATTTTTAACTGAACAAATACCTAATATTTACAGCATGACGTAAGCTTCTCATATTATTTTTTATGCAAGTTTATAGCTTCACATAAACCACCCATTTTGCTGCATAGAAATTCAAACCCGGGTGTATAGTTCCCGTCATTGCCGTCTTTGTAAGGAGTTTTCTCCAAAGTAGATCTTTGCCGAAGATTTCGCTTATATGATATATTCGGTATAACATGCAGACGGTCATGACAAGACGAAATACTGACCCCCAAAAAGGAAAAAGAAGAACGTGAAATTTCTGTCTTAATATGAAGGTATGACTGCAAAAGTTATCACAGGAGATGCATGCCGAACACAACGTATCAGTTTGATAGCACGATATCAGAATGAAATACACGTATTCTGTATTTGCCACACACGTAAATGTAAGTTGGTTGATTTATCAAGAATGTGTGCGGATCTCATGTTTAATGTTGTCTTGGCCTTTGTTCCTTTTTTGTTATTTATTTTTCTCAGTCTGATCTCCAAACTATATTGGTCGTCGTACTAAGACTTCTCTGGTTATAGACCAGGGACTGCTCACTATTAAGATTTTTAGGGACGAACGTGCTCATTTTCAGTTGTTCAGTGTAGAACAATTTTTTTAACATAACCTCTTGTGCCAGAAGTTGGAAGGGACAGATTTGGAGCATAAATTCTTCGAAGAGCAATACATAAATTTTCTTTTTTAAAACAATGGCGTTCTAACGAACAACAGTTAATGAAAATTCCATAAAATATTTCTTCTTACATTGAGAGACAGTGTGCCCTTAACTATCTGCCAACAGTCTCGAAGAAAGAAGACTAAACAAATCACTGAGCAATACAGTTGTGTGTGCTACTAAGTATTGTAACAATAACATAGTGATGACACAATATATGTATTCACTTGGGAGTGGGATCGAGAAACTGGAAGTTATTTCAACATAACACAAAGTGAAATCTCGGATGTAATGCCCACGAGGTCTCCCACATGCATGACTCGTGCCACACGAGTCTTTAGCTGGTTTCTGCAACAAACATCAGTAGTCTCGCGCTAGGAAAACGATATACAGTGCCAATTCTTACGTTTTACTGGTGTCAATCTGTCCCCTTTTTTTTACTTTAATGCATCGTACTTACGACATTGATTTAGGGAGAACTCTTCACAAGTTGTTTTATAGTTATTTAGACATTGACTTCCAGGCTGTTGATTCTCATCGTCATAAAAACACAGATCCCTAGCCGTATCTGCAGGATCAAAATTACAGCTCCAAACTTAATACTGTCTACAGATCCAGTACAACCTCCATATACTCATAGAAACTCTTGTCTTACATTTCAAGCTAGTGCTGTGCGTGCATTATATCTTGTATATTATATTGTTTAATTATTAAGTGAATTAACACTAAAATCTTTAGCAGAGAAAAGAGAAAACCTGAGCCAAGAAATCAGAATATCATGTGACACCAGTCCCGAAAGAGGCCGACAGTATATTTGTAGTGACTCAGCACCTTATTTCATATCTCATTTCATTTGTAGAAACATGATAAAGGGATCCATCTTTTTTTTTACGTGTCTCAGAATTGACAGTTCCTTGTCGGAGTACTCACTTAGTGGGCCATAGTTATTTTTGTATAATAATTCGCCTGGGATCTCGTCGTAGTTAAGTGACGATAAGTAAGACCAGAGTGGGTCAAGGTATTGACGTTGAAATAATTTACCTGGTCTATGTATTCAAGTGTAAACAACAATCTATTGAATGCAATAGTATCTTTGGGGACTTTGCATGGGTGTGTCTACCTTTAAAGAGGTCATGACATGCAGACTAAAACTTTTTTTTCTAAATATGTGGACAAAGTGATGTCCAAAACTACCTTTGGTGTCCTTGTGAAATCATCTAATCTTATGCAATCAAAGTTTTAAATTTTACAGTCTACCCTCCTCAAAACAAAAAATGTTTGTTTTTGTATGCGGTCGTTTGATGTCAGATTCATGCATGAGCTAATTTCTCTCCACAATGATTGAAAATGTTTTTACTTGCACATACTTTCATGAATTTGTTTGAAACTTGCACACAATGTCTGTTTGGTGGTGGGGCATTTGAGTTTTTCAGGATACTGGTTCGAGGCGCCATAAGGACCCTATGGCCACTTTATAAAATTGTGCAAAATGTTCATTGTTTCACTTTGACTTTGATTGCAGGACATTGGGAGACCTCCCAAGGATACCAAAGGCAATTTTGAACATCAATTTCTGCAAAAATTTAGAAAAAACAGTTTCTATGAGTGCCAGTCTACATGTCATGGTCTCTTTGAAGTTGACAATATACTATTCAAAATCCCAAAACACCTAAATATCACGATTCAGTGCAAACTAAATATGATAACGACGCATGAAGGGTTAATTCAAAGGCTACGTTGTACAGAAAGGAAATCAAAGCTCTTCCAAGTTTGAAAGATATAATTTGTGGTTCTTTGATTATGTCTGTTGACAAATTACAAAAAACTATTAAATCAAACATACCTGTATATTTCAGAACCGTGACTTCTATTAGAAATCCCGACGTTTCTGTCGATATTAGGTACATACTAGACGTTGAAAAAGTTACCCAGGTATCACCGTGGGTAATAAGGACATTTCCGGATAAATTTCCACTCAATTCATGTCTTACTGGTACGTCCATCCCATGTAAAGTAGTAATAAAGTCCACCTTCAGGAAAGCTAATTTCTTATAGAGGAAGAAGTCTTTAAAATCAAATTTCAAAGATTTCAGACCTTCTACTTGTATATGCCAAGTCTGTTGTAAGCCAGAAGGGAAAAAGTCCTGATGATTTCCACTAGTGAGTGACATTGTAACACCAGCATTTAACCGAGCTGTGAAGAGAATAATGAAAATCAGCCTCCACTGTTTCAAAGGTATTAAAGGAGGAATTTTGACAAAGTTAAATGAGAGACTATACATTTGGTGAACACATCACCAAATTTCATTTAAATATGTTGTTTGCTTTCCAAAATATTCCTATTTGAATGTTCGTAAAAAGTTAATCAGGACGCTGCCATTTTAAGATTGTGATGGCATCACCGGACCACGTGTGATTGAAATTAGTAGAGTGTTAAAAGATCAGGGCCGTTGGGGGGAGGGACTGTGCCACCTAAGAAGCCAGTGGAGGAAAATCGCTTATTCGGGTTTCTTAAGGCAACGGGAAAGAAAAAGATTGAAAACTCTCAAATGGGGTTGGGCCAGGAGTGGGTGGGGCACCCCCTCCCTCTCTGGGATGCTCCCAGTCGGGGAGTCCTTGGCGATACGATACAGAATCTATTCGAAGAAGGTCTGTTTTCGCTCTGCGTAGAAAATTTATTTGTGAGAACCAACTATTTTCGGCGCTCTACGCTTCGAAAATGTTTCCCTCCAGGTTTTTCTTCCAGGTTCTGCAGTAATGCCATTCCACATCACTAGAAAGCACAGGCCCTGCCCACCTTACCAAGTAACATGAAGGCAGAGCACCCAGTTTATGTAAGACTAATAGTAGGCCTTTATAGGTAATGTCATCAATAGCACAAGGCCTCGTTGCTGTTGTTTTCTTATATGTGTTGGACATGCATTCGATATGTCTATAGTGACTGTAGAAGAGAAGTACGGCGTAGGGAATTTGCCCAATAGGACCCAACTGCCAGTACCATTATTGACCTGTACAAGCTTTTAATTGGTACCGATATTCTAATATATTACTGCAGGATAACTAAAATGTTTCGCGGGCTTTCCAGTTGCACATTTTAGATGCAGGTGAAAAAAAGGAAATCAGCGCTACATGCTATGTTCCTCTAGTATATACACATTTTATGAAAATAGCATGGAACATGAACTGTTAACTTCCCGATCGTCAAAAGCAGCCTCATTGACCAAATGACTGAGCTCATTATGTGAACCAGTCCTGCCTATGTATGTGACACACCGCAGCCTACCACACATAGAGGATAGCCTTAACTTTATGTCATTGGCAACGAAATTCCGAGGACCTCCCCCCACCAGGACTCTGCTCCTGGACCCCGACAGGGGCCTAATGTGGGACTCTGGACTCCACGCTTGCGCGTTCTCGCTTCGCGCTCCTAATGCACCGAAGGTATACTAGTAACAATCCTATCCATGTTTATCGGGGGGATCACAAACTGTGCCCCCATACCTCCGCTGAAATCCTGCGCAGGCCCCTGATCGAAATTGCTTTTATGTTTCTTGAATTTCATTGTCAGTATATCTTCAACAGCTACGCATATGTACATTCAAATCAGAGTATTAATGACATGATCATTGCATGATACACCTCAGTAATTCAATTCAAAATGTTTACAAGTATCTGTGGATTTATAGACACTATAGTTGAAAACAAAGAAATTCATAAAAAATTCCAGCTATCATTGGTTATCTGACATCACTCAAGATGCTTCACGTTCAATTTACGCAAGGATGACATTACCTTTTTTTCTGAATTTAAAAAAGTGTAACTTTGATAGGAAGCAAGTCTGAATGAAACTTTGGGAAGATGATGGTCAAGCAGTTCTTCCTTATTTCTATTAATATATTTACAGGGTTTTCTTCTCCTTAAATGCTTCAGTTACAAGTTCAACAGTGACGACAACAGACGATCGGCGCTCATTTTCTTTTCACATTTTTACAAAAATTCTTTTAATCCGCCAAAAAAAAGCCACAGAAGCATTCTACTCGGATTAGTTCCGGGCTGGTTACATAAATACATTTTCCCTGTGCAATTTTACTTCTGTACATATATTTTTGGTGTATCACTCATTTGAAGACTATTATCTTTCTTCGAAGATGCAGTGGATATGACATTTAATTTATCTTAATTCAATAGTTGGGAATAGCTAAACTCATGTAGCCTACAAGGATGTGCTTTATCCCACTGACTCGCACTACATATGAAACTATTGCGACAGTTTTCACCTGGCAAAGTTACTAGTCATTCCTGCCACGCATATCGTATCTGGGGTTTTCCGTCACGCGTCCGGGACACATATCTAACATGTTACGTAATTACATTGTTACTGTAACATTAAATCAGTCAGGTAATTCACCACCATTTATGACAAAATATATCGTGTGTGATATAAATATGGATCTGACAATTTATCGAAATTTTATACTTACGGATAGCTGTTACGTCGATCTCAGAAATGACTGCTTGAAAACCACGGTATTTGTGAACGTTAAGCCGAGATGAGAATGTTATATTAAGTGTTTGATCACTGCTAAAAATGTAAGAGCTGTTGGCGTCGATGTTACCGCTGAATGTAATCGGAAGATTGACACCGTCATTATCTACTCCGTTGGTTATAGTCAAGATGTCAGAATCTTTTTCAGTTTGAAAGAAAGTGAAGGTTACCAAAAATCCACCGTCACTTGTGAGCAACCATGATTCCAGGAGAGATGGTGGGTATCCATGAGGATAGCCGATGGATTCGATGGTCATTTCGTCACCGATGTTGAGGTGATCTGTAGTTAGAGATCAGCAATGACATCTTAGGACGCAAATAACCGGCATAAAATATCCTTTCAGTTAAAGGGGATATGGCGTTTAGAATATACCAACATGCCATACAAAGAGAATAGCTTTAATCATTGTCAAGGCATTCAGTCTCATCACTTAACATCTGCCAAAGCTTCATCTCCTCAAAGCAAGATGCACGTGATGGGTAACGGATGATGCATCACTTGAATTTTGAAAAGTTAGGGTGAACAAATTATTCTTGAGCAACAAATAACTATCTAACTTGAACTTCTATCTGGGAGAAACTTATTTCTTGAAAAGAAACTATCTTTCCTTATTTTCTATTATATATTATTTTATATTATATAATATATTATTCTATGTACAAAAATACTGGTTTTAAAAATATGGTTATTTTCTGTAAAACAAACGCCCTATTTCCCTTTAAATGAGAGCTGATGAAGGCAGATATCTGAGCGGAGAAAAGATGTATTTCATTGTCCTTTCTTAGATAAAAGTAATTTACTCGGGTAAATACCGAGACTCAAGTCAACATAAGCAAAGTGCTCAGAAAAATATCCCTAAGTTCATGAAGTTTTGACGATACTGTCTTTCAGGAGTATATATATCTATGGAAAACATGATATTGTTTTTTATCCTTTAACGTCATTAAGTAGAGTCAAACAAGAGGACATAGGGGCCACAACGCCACAACGATCGATATCAACCATTCTTAAGTCCAGTCTTTAAATGAGTAAATGTTATCCTGTCAATCATATGTGTTCTTAAATACCAGACCAAGATTATTTGGAGTCGTTGTCAGTGTTTAACTTATTACATTGCAAAATTTATTACACGAGCACGACAGTCATCCTACTCTCAACTTGCGTATGATTCAATTTTACATTTTTTCAAAAGCTAACCGGCCAGCTAGCAGAAGATCTGGGACCCATATGGGCTTCAACTGGGCAACATGGCGTCTATATCGACAGTTGTTAGATAGCGTTACTCTGATACCAACGACTTTTGTGTAATTTTAATTTTCCATACTCAATTTACCAGGGATGATATACTTACACATTGATGTCAGAGCCGAACCTCCAATCACTGCTTCAAAGCCACTACCCGCTTCCCTTGAGTACCTTGTAAATGTTAGAGTAAGCAACCTTTGACTAAAGACATAAAAACCGGAGATATTAAAAATACCAGTGAGCTCAATACTGCGACTAATGCTCTCTTCATTTGGCCCATTGGTGATTGTTAGACTATCAAATTTGTTATCTGTTTTCATGAGGAACAAGTTGAATAAAAATCCCCTGTCACTTGAGAACGACCGTTTATACACGCAAGGATACTCAGCCGACGAAATAGTTATTTCTTCATCAATGTCAACATGATCTACTGCTGGATGGAAAAAAAAAACAAGAATGTTTTACGCTTTCGTATGCAGGGAGTAAAGCTTACATCAGATTGTCATAAACAGCAGAACACAAATGCAAATATCACATATGTTATCAGCAAATTAATCTTACTTTTACATCTGCAACGCAACCTTCTTCACGACGTAGTCTAAACAAATGTGTTTTACTACAGGTACCGTGGACTACGGACGTACGGAAGCATAGAAGGGACATGAAAAGCAAAAAGAACAATCTGGGCAAAATGCCAATTTTCATAAAATTGACATTTTGGCGACTTTACAAACTCCCCAAAGTGACAAAAATCTAATTTGTTACTTTGACGTTATCCCGCAATCCTTTTAAAAGGAAAAAGAAAAGGAAAAAGTGTAAATGAGATCTGTGAATTCATCAAAATGTCAAAATTCGGGAAATTGTCATTTTCTTGAGATAACACAACTCAACAAAATGGCTGAATTTGAAGAACATTCATTTTGTCGAGTTACAATATCTTGAAAAATGGCAAAAATTCAGAAAATTGTCAGTTTATCGAGTTCGAAAATCTCGTCAGAGTGACAACATTAAATTGCCATCTGACCAGTCAGAACACCTTGCCATAATGTCACAACTTTGAAAAGCGCCATGTTGACGAGTTAGAACATCTTGTCAATACATTCCCTATCCTAGAATTAAAACATGCTTGAATGTACGGTGGTATAATCGATACGCAGTATCGTAACTCCAACATACAGTGAACATTACCTTCAATTTTGCCTCAACAGACCAGGGGATCTCGTAATAATGACAAAATTCTGCCATATTTGACAAAATGCCGGCAATTTTAGTGATTTTTATCATTTTGACGAGATGTTCGAATTTGCAAAATGAAAATTTTCGAAATTTTACCATTTTGGCAGTTCGGATTCGGTGAAATCACAACTTTCCGAAATTTGCCAAATTGACGAGATGTTTTATTTCGACAAAATGACGAGTTTTGGATTTTGGACATTTTGATGAATTCGCGGATCTCATGAACAATTTCCCAATATTCTTTTTTTTTTCTTTTAAAAAGATTAATAACGTCAGAATGATTAGATTTTGTAATTATGAAGAGTTAAGTCATTAAAATGTCAATTCTACAAAAATTGTCATTTTGCCGGGATGATTCTTTTCTCTTTCGCACGTCACTTTTAGGCTTAACTACTGGACTACTATGGTAAAGAGAACCATACAACGATAAAGTTCCAAACAGAAAGAACATTTATTGCATTTTATTATTCTTAATCATTAAGTGTAGTACTTACAGGTTTGTAGCGTATTTGCACCCTCAATGATAGCCTGGAACTCAGTCCTCTGTGCATTTGCCGATTTTTGTCCACTTGTAAATTTTACATGAAGGACACTGTCATGAAAGATGTAAGGGGTGTAATAAATGTCGCTTTCCCTAAACTCAACGATGCAAGTTGCTATTAGGGTGTCCGGTGCACTAGTAAGTGTCACTACAGAAAATGGATACAGTAATGTGAAAGTAAACCTGAATCCACTCTCACTATAGAGCCACCATATTTCCTCTAGAAAGAAGGTTGACGAGTTAGCACCAACGTTCGACGTTAAAGTCCTTTCGTCTCCGATGGCAAAGTAGTTTGCTGTAAAATATGAGAAATTGGTAAGCATGATATGTCTATATCATGTTGTTAAGGGCTTATATATTTCACGAGAAGAAGTGTAATACAGACTCACATTAATTGATAAAACTTGATAGATGGGATTACCCTCTAAACTTCGTATATGAAGAGTTGTGAAATCACCTGTAAACTCTCTAGGGCAGGCTTCCTCAATTAACTTTTCTGAAGCACCACATTACAAAATGTTACTCATGTAATGCGCCACTGATCGCCGTTATGGGGGAGGAGTATAAGAGGGGTGTTTCCCTTCCCTTTGGAAAATTGTTGCATTTCAGAAGGGGTTTACATGCAAAATTGTGCAAAGTTTGTTAAATTTCAAGGCCAAATTTTTTCCCAAACTTAACAATTTTTTGATAAATCATCTTATCGAATGTAGGAACTATGCATCAGATTAAGAAACAACAAGGAACCATTCTCCACCCAGCTAGTGGCTGAAATGACATTTAGATAATCTGGCAAACCTTGAAAAATCTGAAACAAATGTAGTTGTGGATATAATAATAATAATAATAATAATAATAATAATTCCCATTTATATAGCGCTTAAGACATATTGTTTCTAAGCGCCTTACAAGTACAAAATAAGACATAACTATAACGTAAATATTGTATAAGAGATAAGTTACAATTACATAATTACAAGAAATACTATTCTGATGTGAAATTGATTACTGAAAAGTGCGAAATAGGTAAGTCTTGAGTATCTGTGTAAAGCTGTTTGTAGTTGGAGCATGTTGGATGAAGGTGGGAAGATTGTTCCAAAGGAAAGGAGCACAAACAGAAAATGCCCGGTCGCGGGTGCGAGGGTGCGGGTGCGAGGACCACGTGCAAGTGTAGATTTTTATGAGGCACGAAGATTCATTCGGGTGAGAGATCTGGGTGCAATCAGTTCGGATATGTATGAAGGAGCTTGGTTGTTGATGACTTTGTAAGTGAGTAGAAGGATCTTGAACTGAATGAGCTGGGGAATCCGGAGCCAGTGAAGTAAACGAAAGACGGGTGCAATGTGATATTGTCGAAACTAGTTCTTGATAAAGTTCATGTTGCTGAAGGAACTTTCGAAGATATAGAAGGATCCGAATATAACCACTACTTTCAAGGACAATGATTTCAGCCTACTGCAAGTTTAAAGAACATTTATCCAGAAATCCGCTGATGTTTTGCATCATGTAAAACTTTCATTTCATCATGACTTTGCAGATCGATTAGCTGAAATATCCTCCCAGTGATGTTTTGCACCATTACAAACCACGTCGCGCGCCACAAGTCGCTCTCGCGCCACTATTTGAGGAGCCTGCTCTGGGGGACTTTTGATCAATTTCATTGTCTGTAGACAAGCATTCGTTGATGATATAACGATTCTATAAAAACTATATCTTCAACCTATGCCTCAGGATTCGTAACATCATACTTGCGTGTTCGAAAAAGTCTTTCCCACCAATTCAAAGCGATGATCCACGTTCACAAATATAAGCCGTAAACTAAGCAAAAGTAGATTTTATTTGCTACATGATGAGGGGTGTTACATTTATCATTTCTGGGGTAAAATTCCCTTCCTCGACTTACTTGTAATGAGTAAAGAGGATAAAATAGAGACCTCTGTGTAAACTAAGCCCACGGATAGTCCCTTATATCTCCATTTGAACAATCTCTTCCCACGGCATACTAAAACCTCTATAGAATACAGTCAGCTCGGATATCCTCGTATCTGGTCCAATGACCACACTTTCTTGATAACACTTGATAACAGTCAGACAACACACCCCTTGTGGTTACGTACCAACCCTCCCTCCCCTCCCCCTTTTCATCCTGGGGTATTCTAGCCTCTGACGCCGCTTTCGAAAAAGTCTTTTACGATCAACCCAACAGACACAGGATAATAACTTAGGAATTCGCATGAATGCTTCTAAATCGAACCTTCTGAAATGTGTAAAAGACGGATAAGTTTTTAAACATTTCATTGATCTTTGCAAGCATCTCAAGGTACATTCACCTTCTGAGTTTATGTTCAAATTCTAGACGTGGTGCACACGTTTTTCTCGTTTTTCTTTTTCGGGGTTGACTTTCTTTTTGAATTGTTTGAGGTAATCTTTTCAGATCGATATAACCTTGTCCAAGAAATGAAATCCTACATAAAGAATAGAATGTTCCGGGCTGATTATTTCATTTTAAAGTGAATAGTGAAAAAATGACTATACTTACGAAATAGAGGTACACTGACAGCCGTAACCACCGCTTTGAAACCCTGTGAAGTTCCACTGCCATCACTTTTAAATATTATAGAAAGAAACGGGTCATTAAATGTGTATGTATCTATGTAATCGATACCGCCACTCAGCTTTATTTCACGAGAAGTAGTGTTGTAGTATTCGTTGATTATGAACACCAGATCGTAATGTGTTTCAGTGTCAAAAGCAATGAAACTGACATAGAATCCACTTTCACTTTTAAGATTCCACACTTCTTTTTGATGATTATGGTATCCGTGGGGAAAACCTGCAGACGCAATGACCATTTTTTCACCTATGTCAATCTGAGCTGATAAAGACAGAAAAATAAAACTAAAATAAGGGAAATATTCATAGCCTAAGTAACGACTGAGACATAAATAACGATTCGAACTCTATGTGACAATATGCTCTGAGTTGATTCAGTCAAAACTTCCCAAAGCATTTTACATAGGAAAAGATTAGTTGCATCTCTGCATTATCTCGTTGTTTGGATAATATCGTTGTTACTTTTTATATAGTTTCAAGGACGTATTCCTTTAAAACTTGTTTGTCTTCTATTCCATTTGTTCAATGAAGGACTTCCAGTCCATTTCGGCTATATTTTGCACTGGGGGCAAATCAAAAGGATTGATCATGCAGTTTTAAAGTGATTGCGTGCGTAGGCAAAAAGTAAAAAACATTGAAATTTCATCTCCAAAATTTTGGTAAGGTCTTTGATTACACCATTCAGACAA
>VJOZ01011193.1:3076-16304 GCA_009801055.1 Stichopus horrens | reverse complement strand
ATATTTGTAAAGAAGGAAATATATGCCTCCAAAAGAAAACCAAAAGGACATATAGAATTCTCGATTGTCCTTGAAGTCAACATTCAGTAAACAGCAGATTAGAAAAGACATACATATCATGTGAGTCCTTCTCTTACATTTTGCATGTACAGTATTTAGCCAGTCTTCATTCATAAAGCAGGTATCAGACAGGAATTTACTTCAGTATTTTGTGGATTCTGTGGCCATTTTCAACAAGTTCAATGATTAATACAGCGAACATCCCAAAGTTTCATTGTATCACTCCATGTGTATGTTTGGTACTTGTTTTTACCTTTCCACAGATGTGCCATTCTAATTCAGTTACAGAACAATTACCGGTTTACACCAAGGAAACTCCTAGGAGTACATGTGATGAAGAAGAGACAACTGCTTCGGCTAGGGTACCAGGTGGCAGAGGTAATGACCAGCACTGGGTTTAATGTACCCATTGTTGTCGTTGCGACTGTGAAATTACACAACCTACAGTACCTCTTAGAAGAAGGAAGTAGGATATGCCGGTGCCACATCTGGGGAACATTCAGTGGAGCTGGGGGGGGGGAGGGGAGTCTGGATGGGTCTGCCCAAAAGGTATGGTAATTGAATTAGTTGTGAAAGACTCACCTTGTGCCATTATCAGACACTAATGCCATTCAGCGATTGTGTAAGGCATATTTAGAAATTGTCATCAGAGACAACTTAATAGTGTATGATGTGAAAAGAGTTTGTTACTTTTGGTAGTTTGATTAGAGAGAACAAAGTTGAGTTATTTTCACTGCCTCTCAGAGAGAACCTTCAAGCCCCCATGTGACCATGATCTACCAACTAGAAAGGGATTCACAAAATCTCAGTTGTGGTCCAGACTAACACCGTGTCTCCAGAGTGACTTAATGAATGCATGCATACAGTTTAGTAAAGCATGTGTACTGAAGAATTTGTCAGTGAAAATTTGGAAACAGCATTTTCCTTTATTAAAAATTTATGCTTCAGGTGCATCTTAGTTTTATTTTAAAAATATGTGCAATCACTTATTTACTAAGGATATCATTTTCATATGAAGGTACCATACTACGAATGGCTACCCATGATGCAACATTCTGAGAAGAGGAAAATGCAGTACATACAACGAAAATTAACTGAAGCGGCAGTTGAAGAAATCTCTGACAATTGTTGAAATCTCACAAGGCTGTCCAAGACAAGTATTTGGTCATCAAAGATGCATCCAAAGTGCATCCCTGCTGGCCTTTTTGACTCTTCTATCTAAACAATAGTTTGTACCGTGGATTAAATTCTTCATAGGTAACAGTCTGGCAATGACAATCTATGCCATGGCAATGTTGTGTGTGTGAGCATCCGTGTGTGTGAGACACTGCTTGTAACCACAATACCTTCAGAAGGGTAACCTTGGCTGGTCTTGTACTTAGTGTGTGGGTTGGTCGTACTTAGAAGATGATCCCTATGTTTTTTGTGTAGGTCAAAGGTCATTTGAGGCCACCAGAGGTCAAACTGGAAAAACCTTCTACACACAATTTCTCCAGAAGGGTAACTGTGACTGATGTCATACTTGGTGTATGGGTTCGTCATATTGAGTAGATGATCCCTATTGTTTTTGGTGAAAATTTTGTAAGCACAGTATCTCAAGAAAGGCAACCTCGACTGATCTTATACTTACTGTGTGGCTTGTTCATACTAAGTAGATGATCCATGATGTTTTTGGTGAAGGTCAAAGGTCATTTGAGGCCAACGACCTTTGACTTCCACCCAGAACATGTTATAAAAACCTTGCAAACACTATATCTAAGGAAGGATATTTGTAACTCATACGTAGCATGTTGAAGTGACTTCTTATTGGATAATCCCTATTATTTTTTGTCAAAGGTCATTCAGAGTTATCAGAGGTCAAAATTATGTAAAAAATTATCTCAAAAAGAGAAATGGTGAGAGATCTCATACTTTGTGTGTCTATTGCTCATATTTAGTAGTTGTGCTCCACTGTTTTTGGTTGGGGTCAAAGGTAATTTGATGTCATCACAAGTCAAAATCTTGTAAACATTTTAATATATACTCAATGAGGGTAACTGTGAGGGATTTCATACTTAGCCTGTGCATTGCCAATATTGAAGAGATGATTCCTATCTATTTTTGCACCCATTGTTTTAAGAGAAGGTGAAAAGTCATTTTGGGGGTCAAAGGCTTATTACCATGATGTTTCAAGAAGAATGAACCATTTGATCTCATACTTGTCATGTGGGTAATTAATTCATGTTTGTTTTAGACAAGACTGATTGTCATTAGTAACTTGGTGAACTCATGCATAAAGACTGTGTACCTAAGTACATTTGTTATGGCATAGTGTGAAGTATATAGTTGGATGGTCAAGATGCCATATTGAATATTACCAGATGACACAGTTCCATGTAACTACATGCAAAACATCATTCGCAGCTATTCTGGCAAACTGCCATCATGCTGTCCATATAATAACCTTTAATCTGTCCATATAATTACCTTTCTTATCTCCAAGAAGAAATAAAACTAAAGAAAAAGACAGCACATTACTTTTTTTGTACTGTATTTTGCAAAATATCTATATAAAGTTTCAAAATGTGAACAAGACAAATACATCAATGTTAGCATTGAAATATGATGCAATCTAATTTACCAGAATGCCAAACAAGAAATTGAAATGTTAAATATTAAGAACTACTTGACGACTACTTGTCCCATATTTTGTTGACATATGTAGCATCTGCAGTCCAGCGTACATATCTGTACACAGAAACCATATAGTGCTTTAATCAAAATAGTCTCACACAAGACATGTAGTGCATGCTAAATTTTAGACAGGTGTCATTTTGTCATTCTTTTGTGTAACTACATCATCATAAAATCTTTACACAGCAGATCTTTTATTCCTGGGATTAAAAATGAAACACTTTTGTTAATGTCACCAGACTTTATCATAAGACCATATGTATACCAAAAGACACAAAATTTAAGAGAGAGAAAGGGCAGAGAAGTGCTCACAGTTAGATGGAGGTGATGTACATGTGTGAGTCATCATTGAGACACCATGAAAAGATATTCATCTGTGATGTCAAGTGACAATACTCTCAGGAGGAGCTAAGACTAAAGGAAGGAACAGCATCATCAGAGTTTCAAAAACAAAGACATGTGGATATGATTTCTTGTTCTGTGACATGAACTTTACATTGGAGATGGAATATTAGTTAAACATATTTGAACAAACCCAAGCTGTTTTCAATTTTAGCTGAAACATCCAAGGTCACGACTACTAATCAATACTTTCAAACTGTAACAGAAGTGTGAACAATACATTTCAAGGTGTTTTACTAGAAAAGCTTAGTTATGTATTACATATTTCTCCTTTAAATATAAACATGGAAGTAAGTTCTACAAGTGAAATAATTTTAGCATTGGCAGAAAGCATGTTCTGAGAGTCTTGCATGTCATCTGCTTTATCAAAGTCTGGACGGAATTATCTTACACCTGAAGGTCGTTTTATACGCCTGGGTGCTATATCCAAGAATCAGTGTCTCAAGTGTGCAAAGAAGATATGAAATGAAAGAAGCAATGTCGTTCAGTAACTGTCATATCGCAAAGATATTAGACTAAAACATGTAGGTTTCTCACTCTTTCTGTTCACTAGAGATATGATAATTGTCAGTCACTGATTTAAGGGCTCATAATATTCCAAGCTATTAAAAACTTGAAAAGGCCTATTAAAATCATATCCATTGGTTTCAAATTTTGCAGAGATGACTTCAAAATCTTGGAAGAGTCTGATACTAGAGATTTGTAATTTTAGTCGGAAGGATACATTCTGAAACAAACCTGGTGAGAAATCTACAAGTTCAAGACAAACGTTTGAGCTAGCATGTCAACATGTGAAGATATTAGAAAAGATTGTGTAATGGTAAAAGAAATTCCTACCATATTTTCAGAAACTTTTCTTATCTATGGTTTTGTCATTCAGCATGTCCTGTATGGTCCATTGTTAGAAAATTATTTTGCCATGGAGAGAAAGTTTTGCACATATGCAAGGTAGCAAGAAATCCAAAAGGAATAAAATAGAAGTTTGAATAAAAATGTATCATGGTGTTTATTATTCTGTGTCCTGAAAAATGCTTTGAATGTGATATATCATTGTTTCTTTTTAATTTGTTAATTGCATAAATTTCATTCTATAATTCATTCTATAATTAATTGAAATATGGCTGGATTGATAGATAGTGGAAGAAGATTAAAGAATCGCAGTTTCTGTGTAGGAAGAAAATGGACTGATTATGGTAATGCTCATGAAAGGAGTCACCCTCGTACTGCTTGTGAACTGAGCAAGTTCACTGTAATTTACAAACTCTGTATTCCACAGATTACAGGAAAAGTTGGACAGACTACAAATATGATGCAGAATAAATGTATTGCATAAATAAGTGTGATATTATCCAAAAACAAAGATTTTTTGTATTCAGTACAAGAAGGAACAGCTTTGAAAGGCAGATATTTTAGGTTTTTATTTTCTTCCTCTGTCAGTACTTGGAATCAACTGAACAAACGATACCTTTATTTATCTTTGGTATATTTGTTGAATGAAGAAAAATGTCTTTCTCACTGAAAACATAAGTCACAGTCTTAAAAGTACTTCCACCCTTAACCAGCAATATTTTGCATTAAGCTGTGGTGGTTGTGTGATATTATCATTGTTGTTCCCCTACTGGTAAAGTGGTAGCTTGTTGTGCAGGGTCTCCAGGATGACCGGTCTTGATGATCCAATGGTTCACCTCCGTCTCCGCTTTATGTGAATTCAGTTCTGTGTGGGCAACAACTTCATATTCCCTGCCAAATGGTGTCCTGATTAGAAAATAATACAGAGAGAATAACAGAAATGTGGACTTAAAGGAAGCCTCACAAATCTAAGCCACAATCATCTCANNAGTGATGAGTCATGCTCCAGTGCACATATCTTCAGTCCTGGCCCCACAGATCCCAGGTACAGACTGTCTGCATTCAAACATATGGGATATACAAGCTGTATAATGGGAAGCAATGTGAAGTTTTGTGGGCCTAAGATGAGATGATGTAAGGTTAGATTTGTGAGGCTTCCCTTATGTACAGTACTTACAAATGTGGACCGTTAGAAATCTGCATATTAGTAATTTTTTATTTTCTTAAAGTTGCTTCACCATGAAGGATTATTTCACCGACAAGTGGAGGGATTCTAAACTGCGGAATTAAAGATTGTAACTTTCATCCCACTGAGGAATTAATTTTCGCAAAAATATCTTTTTGGTAACTTTCCAATTAACACAAGCAAAATACTACACTGTAAATATTAAAACACAAAAACATGTCATCACATTACTTTCCTCCTTTTCTGAAGCAAATGCATGCCAAAGACAGTGTTTTTTGTAAGACTTTTGTCCTAAATCACAAGCCTCACTGAAAACCTCTGCCTTTCCTTATTTTCTGAGTCACTATTGGACTTGAAATTGTAGTCAAATAAGCCCTGCAAAGCTTATATTGAAAAACCCTGCTTTCTCAAACAGAGGGGGCCATTACAATATTGAAATAGGGAAGAGAATACCCATGTGGGGGTATTGCAAAGAGAAGTACAAGCAACACTGCAAACTCAAAAACACTTCTGGGTTCTTCTTATATGATCAGTGTACAAGTTGATGCAGAATATACCACATCCTGTGGTAAATAGTAAACAGATTATGGGCTAGAACGTTCACTGTACCCAGCGAACGATCGTTAAAAGGTGTACTGTTGATTAGCTAGATGTGATGTGATGTAGTTTTGTGCATATACAGTATTACAGGACATATGCATGCGTCTTGTGAAGTTGTTTATAGTTAACGCAGGATGGATATATATGTCTTACGCAGGTAACTGGTTCAAAAAAAGCAATGTGTTTTTTGACTGCACATTTCAAACCTCATCCTATTCCTTACTCAAGATATTGCGGAAATACTTCTCTGGTTAAGAAACGTTTTCAGATTCCTCATGGTTACAAAATTCCATGCATCAGTAGCAAATTATTGTGATAATTGTGTCTTTTTGTTCTCTGAAATTGAAGCATATTTATGTAACCTTGAAATTTGATGCCAGAGAAAAACATGGACTTGGTTTATTGTAGATTTTCCTTAAAAACAATATGGAAAGTGAGGCCACATCACTTGCACTATCGTAACGTTTCTTTTGAGACAGTCAAGATTATAAAGAAATACAAGGATATTCAAGTACTGTAGTCATGCCTGTGTGACATCACAGATTTCCCATTATGAAATGAACCATTTTGACATCGGTATTTCTTTAAAAACATGTAACTTCCAATGGAGTATTCTATTGAGATATGGTTTTCAACATGAAAGAGTGTAAAATATTCCTAAGTTTAAAGTATCACCAATTTTTATCAGTGGACAATTCCTTTATGGAAAACAAAGTCATGACTTTTTCATAACTATATCATCACCTTTATATGACCATGTCATGACCACATTTAATGAATTATCGTGCAACAATTGAGATAGCAGCAAAATTCTGTAACTTGTAGAAAATTAGAAGTCTGTTCTAAATTTCATAACTTCTACATGTAGATGACTCCTGTCATTTTAACAGAATTTCATGACTTCACTACGCCTGGGTCAGAGCTCAAAAGCTGAAGAACATGATTAGTTCTAATTTGTCAAGATCATGAAGGGTTTGAAAAGAACAATCAGCACACATATATACCATTACTACATTCATATATACCACTACTGCATTCATACATACCATTACTGCATTCATACATACCCAGTGCATCACTTACATGTGCAACTCCTAAATATAATACATGCACAACATCTAAATACATTCGATTTTAGATTGAGAGAGAGAGGCGGTAAATGAGGGCAGTATAGCTAGGCAATAGTTGCAACCTAGCTGGTCACTGGATGGAGTGCTCTATACATCTCACTGTATCAATTTTATTATCATACATAAGTACTCCTGATATAGACAGGTGGCTAACTTCACAAAATGTTACCTTGACATTTTTACGAAGAGCAGGATTCAATCTCCAGATATGTAACCTGAATAAATTCTTGAGATTAAGATCAAATGTGTCTGCTCTTTATTAGGAAGCATTGAATATCACTGTACCTCCAACTGAAGCTAGTGTATCGAATGAAACATGAATCAACATTAATATGATTCTGTCATACCAATGGAGTGATGGAGATTTAAGAAAACATCAATGTGATTACACTTTGACTTGGAGGCAAATGTTTGTGTGGCTAATATAACACCTTCCTTTTCCATGGAGGGCAAAAACAGTTGAAGAGTAGTTCAGGTTGCATATGTTTCTCATGTTTGAGACATTTGCAATATGTTCAATTTGTGGAAGGTATACAACTGTTGCAACATCAAAGGCACCGCCCCACCTTTGATTTTTGAACGTGCCGATTTCAATGATCCTTTGATTTATGAGCCTTTTCGTGGTGTGTACTTTGCATCTCCATTTGTGGACCTCACAAGTATCAAGGGTATCCCGACACCGTGATTGATTAAATTATGTCACATCTGATATTCATTTTCAAGTAGGACATTATTCTACTGATGATGTGGTAGACTTAAATGTTCACCTAGTGATTCCTCATTTTACAGGGTAATTTTGACACGTAATTTTAACACATATTATAAAATGACACTTATAATGCACCAAATCAACCAAAGTGCTCATGGTGCTTTACAAAAACAAGAAGAGTACAAGAAGCAAAAGTAAAAAATAAGGAATATGCACAACAAAGAATTGGAGCAAAGATACAGTCAGGGCCATCACGACCATCATCAGAACCATAATGGGGATGGGGGGGGGCTGGGAGGTGTGGGATGAGATAAAATCTGTTAGAGAGACAATAGACAGAAAATCTGAAATACCAGTTGGAATTTTTCATATCTCAGTCCAGCACATTCTATGACGTAGATACCTACGATTGCACCAGATTGTGTCTGATGTTACCTGGTAATTGAAAAATTTCTCAATACATTTGAAATACCAGTTGGAATTTCTCATACTAAAGTGTAGGTGCATTAATAGTCAGAAAATCTGAAACACTTGTTGGAATTTTTCCTGTAGCCTAGCACATATAATGACATACAAAGATGCCAAATAATGCTCTAGATTGTCTCTTAAGTTATCTAGAAGTTGAAGGAATTCTGAGATGGGAATGGGAGACACCTCCTCCCTTACAACCCTCTCCCAGGCCAACCATCACTCATCTCATGCTTTCCCCACCAATCAAAATACTTTCAAGTTGACTATCATTATACAAATTCAGTTATTGGTACAAGAACTAGCCTTATACTTAGCTACGCGATCCTGGACGGTTGTACAGTACCAAGGTAATAAGAAACTAATTGCCAGAGAGTAAAAATTGTTGGAACTTTACTAGGACTATATATTCTTGGGAAGTTTGATTGCAATAAATGCAAAATATTGTACCAGATTTTGTCAAAGGTTACCTGGTAGTTGAAAATTTCTCAAAAATAAATGCTTTTCTGCAAATGACAATAGCATAAATATTCTAGATAAGATCAATCCAAATTATTAACATTTTTCCATAAAATGTTTCTATTGTTCATTGAGAAATTGCAAACATAAGATCTTATTTTAAGGCTGGGTACATGCAGCTCAAGTACACTCCAGAAGTGCTGTTTGATGCCATCTGGCGGTTTTGGAAAGCCAAAATTTTCTTGTACGCCCTGCGCCAATCAATGGTGGCACTCCACTTAGATAGTAATCCTGCTAGTTAGTAACAAACATAATTAATTTAAACAAACCCTTTCTCGGGGCGGGCCTGTCAATGTGTCCATCAAAATGATGGACTCAGACCTCAGCATCCTGAGGGTACATTTACGTATCATGATGTTAAATCATAGGAACCACTGAGGGGAACTTTAACAGCAGCAGAATTTCATTAAATGGGCCATAGGGTCCACATGGAATCATGACTTCAAATTCATGAATACCCTAAGATAACTACTAGCAGAGTATCATTACGACAAACCATCAACATAGTATAAGAGAATATGTAGAAGAAGAAGAAGTTTGCAGAAATTCCTAAAATTGACCCTAGGGTCCACATGGCACCTTGGACTGAAATTGTTTGGTACACCCCACATGAACTACCACCCAAGGGACATTTTGTAAGAGTTAGATGTAAATCCATGGATGCATACCCGAGAAGCAGCATTTCAAACAGAATTTCACATAATGGGCCAATGAGCCCACATGGGGTCTTGGTATGAGCTAAAAATGAAAGGGGATGTATAGCTAATTATGATTCTTGTATCACCTCAAAAACACTGATTTGTATTACCAGTTTTAAGAAATTGATTTTTCTTTTTGAGTGAATTTATTGCAAACATGATATCCACATTTCAAGGATGGGTACATGTAGTTCAACTTCACCTGGAAGTGCCATCTAGAGCTTTTGCAAAGGCAAATCTTTCTTTGATGGTGACCCCACTAGTTAGTCACAAACTACATATGCCTCACCAAATATGGTTCCTTCTTCAAGACAATGCTGTTTTGTCATTTTTAGATAGGACCAGATAAAAGGTCAATCTGATTCATTTTAAACTGATGATACATTTGTAAGTATATTGCCATAATTGTAACAATGGAAGTACGAAGTATATAATCTTTGCATCCATCCTTCCACCGTACCAAACAAGGACTATCTTACGTCACAGCAATGTGCCAATTTTATTACAAAAATTGCTAGTTTGAGTTCTCTCTGATATATTCCTTCTAACTGCTTCTTTCAACATTGTTGCATAACAGTACATTTATTTGAAAACCACCCAGTGGTCGGCACTCACCTGACTGCAAAGTCACTGATGACGCAAAGGTCTTGATTGGTTTTGCAGTGGTTGAATATTATCTTCTGGTTGGCCTTCAATGACAGAATGAGAAAGCAAAATTATAGCGTATATTTGTTATGTGGACAAAGGCTAACACATTTTAATGTCACCTATGTCTAGTACAACATGATGTCTTTAAATATGAGATGCAACAATAACTTTCAATTCATCACAAAGAGATTAACTAGAATGGACTCATACAGTAAAGTGTAGAGTATTTTGGATTACTGTATTACTGTTGACCTCGACAATAAACTCCTTCATACCCCAGGACACCAACTTCCTTAGCTTCACCATGTTGGTTCAATGAATGATGAATCAGTCTCTTTAGAGGTTATGCAATGATGTCATAAACATATACTTTGCTGTGAGTTGTTGGAATTACTCACAAGTTCACAACTATATAAAAGGAGGACTGTCTTTGTTTTTCATTGATGGATGACGTTACATTACGGCAAATTACCTATAGGCACCTAAGTTGCGTGAGAGGCACCGTGCTCTGCCTGATGGCTTGGGATCCATGAGTCTGCTTTAGAAATGCTGGTGGCAAGTCCAGGGGCAACACCTGAAGATGAAGCCCCCTAAAAACTCTGGAAGATTTTTAGAATTGCAGGCAAAACAGCTGCCACTAACAGAATGGGAAATGAATTACGCTGGAAAAATTATTTGGCTATTCCTTTTGTAACATTCACATCGAGACACATAGTCAGTTGATTTAGGGGCTGGCTTACAGTTGGTAAGGATTGGTGATGATGGAGGTGCATAGGGTGTAAATAATAACTACTTCATTTATGTGCACATGAAGTCTCCATACCTCTGTGCATATTGACGCCCATGCATACAGGCATAGGGTCTTCTGCAAGAAACTGAGGCCAATGAAGCAAGTAGTAGGTGTTCATCTAATCACGTAACACCTGACTTTGAAAGTCCAAAGTCAGGGCCAATCTGCATGAGTCCCTAAAGGGCTTGTACACATAATGCAAACTGTAATACTGGGATAAGCAACTGTGACATTATAGCACAAAGCACACCAGAAAATAACCTTTTTGGTTTTATTTTTCTTTTACTACATTTAACATTGTAAGAGTTATTCATTGCATGAAAATCCTCATTTGTCCTTTTTCTTAATTCTATTTGGGGACGTGTAGCCACTTTTGACCAGTCTTGGTTGTTGTGGGTAAGTTTCTACATGGAGTGATTTTCCATTTGAATATAAAATTTGTTCTTGGGCTAGGATACAAAACATTTTCATCAGTTGAAATGCCAGTTAATGTTCTTAACGCCTAAATTGTGCAAACAGGATGACGGTGGCCACGGCAGTCATGGGCTTACAATGCATGCAGCTCCCATGTACCCATCAGTTAGGACAACTAGGAAAACTTCAGTTGCAGGTTTATATCCTCATCCTCCTATCCTACACATGCCCCTCCCCTTCACCCCAATTGGTGCTAACATACCGGTACTGGTAGGCCCTCAGTCTCCATCCTGATCTGAGGATCAAAGCTCAGTATCCTCCAGTGTGTCAGGTAACTTGGTGTCTCCTCTACGAAGGACAGGAGCTGCTTTCGAGACTTTTTGGCCGATTGTTGGAATGTAGCAATGTCACTTTGCAGCATCAGCTGAAAGGAGGAAGGAAGAGGGAGTACATTAGTACAGCATATAATATTGAATATGAGATGATCTGAGGCCATACATCAGTGGTGGCATGGCTGGGGGGTCCAGGTGTCACAGAAAGTGGCAGCAGTCTTTTGGTGGATGAAACCAAGGCAAAAGAGCGCTGAATTGAAAACTTTGGAACAAACTATTGCTTACGTTTAATTGTAGGCTTGTCAAGCAATATTTTCACAGAGAAGGGACAATGTCATCCCACGTACTTCTCTTAATTGTAGCAAGGCCATTATATTTCATGAAATTTCATTAACTATTCATACAACCTTTTTATGAGAATATCAATTTCTCTTCCCCGGGTCACACTCACTTCCACTTTGCAACTGAAATTAAGGCTTCTGTTCAGGCAGTCATCATCACTTACATGATAGCTAGCATCTCAGGGATGAGAGTTGTTACTTGACCCTTTTCTCTCCCCCACCTCCTGACAGATGTAACCACCCTGTCACTGCCATATATGTGTGTAAGTAACACTACAAAAGCAGAATGAATTATAACATATTTAAGTTGTTCAAGAACCATCAACATTTGCTGGGTATCAGCTCTAGGTTGTTCTGTTTTGCCACTTGGATATTTGTGAATATGTAGAGAATTACTTTAAGGCTTTATCCAAATTTCTTTTGGGAAACCATTAAAATGTTACATAAACCTTGCCAACCTCCCTGCTCACAAAACCTAGTTAAGTCAAGTTCCATAAAATACATAATAATCAGAAAGACTACAAAGAAAATTTTTGAAGGTGACTGTGTTCAGATATTAACCCTGAATGTTAATTTCTGATGTTTCTGGAAATTATCAATGAAACTGCAAATGTTCTAGTCATAGGATCCAAAGGCTAAACCGCACTTACATCACCTCCGATCCCTGGGAGGGTACGTAGGCAAAAATGCTGCCCATAGACCAGAGCTGTGCCAAGTGGAATAGCTTCTGAGAGTGTCCTACAGAGAAGGAAAAACATCATGCGATAAAAGTATGCACAGTAAAGCATACAGCAAAGAGTTACAATATATAAATAATTGATTTAGCTTTATTGTATTTAGTGTGTATTGTTGGAATGTTCATTTAAGTAGAGTGATAATAAACATTACTTAATAAATGTTTCCCAAATTGCCAATATTGTTTAAAAAATAAGAAAATTCAATTACATTTGATTAAAAAATAGTAATCCAGTCCACTGTCATGCTTGATGTAGTTCCTACAGGCCTTCAGAGGATTCTCTGAAAGCAGGGACACTGAGAGTCTATCTGGGTATCTGGCCTGGGTATAGAGGGCCCCTAACACTCAAGTAATAGATTTAAAACCATACCCAGAGTGGCAGAAAAAAAGAAATATTAGGGGAGGGGTGCTACGTGCCAGCAGGAATATCTAGGAGGAGCACCACCACAGGCTGGTGCAGAACGCTGTAGAAAAGTTTTGGCCATGAACATCTCCCGGGTGACCAGAAATGCCATTTCCCAGGGGTTCTACACTGCATTTAGCAAGCCTTGTAATAGAGACCTCAAGTCGGAATCCCTCAAGTAAGGAGAAAAAAGTCAATCGGTGAAGACTGGTAATAAATATCAAAAGAGATGATGCAATAATCACAATTTATGCATCCTCTTTCATTTAT
>VJOZ01011172.1:0-13295 GCA_009801055.1 Stichopus horrens | reverse complement strand
TTGACCGGTTTAGAAAAATTGAGTGAATGTCACAAAACAACTCAATGAGCCTCTTTAATGTATTTGTTGCCATAAAGTGTTACAAACTTCACCTCATCTCTCGGGAAAGAATTAACTTTCACATTTGAACAACAGTTTGAGCTCTTAGTGTAGCAAATTGCAATGCAATACCAAAATAATCGTTCCCTTGGCTCTAAGCTATGTACAATTAACTATGAAATTTGTTGCAGTGAAATCATGCATGCAGATACAGTGCTATAGTCATAATTGTCATGCAGTTTCTTGCAATAATGGTAGAATCCAAAGATAGCGTACACACTCTGCTTAAAATGTATGGCAAGTTATAAAGTCACTGATATTTAAGTAGTTCAGCCAGTTACTGTAGTTGTCTAAAGCAAACTTTGTACTGCCCTTTTGACTGCATACTGAACAGTGAGTACACTGTTTTGTTCATCACTAATCACTACGTATACTTTTCCACAATCAACTACCACAAGTGGTTTAATGAATGGGACTATATACAGCAGTATCGGACTTTTATGGCAAATAATGTGTCTGTTTTACAGAAAAAAGTCATATTTTTCCAACCAATATTTATGGACATACAGTAGTATGATAGATAATTCAAAATACGGCAGAATTGTAGCCTTTTTGAGAAGGAAGTTTCCCTAAGGTAAAAATTCATTTTCAAAGATTTTGCTCAAGGAAAAGTTGCCCATCCAAACTTGCTCCTCACTACTGTAACTCATGCATAATGTTTTGAGGAGATGAAACTTTTGCTGATTGTTTATTGGTGACACTGAATGGTTTACCATCGGTTAAATTTATTTTCTTTGCCTCATGCCATGTCATGTATATTGTATTTTAAACCCAATAATACCCTTTCACGACATGAGACGATTCGTCTCGCCGTGTGAGGTTTGCTTTCCCGTAACCTTTGGTGATTTCTATGATGACATGTGACATACAGTACAGTACTATCTTTCCAGTGTCTCAGGTACAGAAGGATGGACTCATAAAAAGATTTTTCAACATCATAAAAGGATTTTTCAACATCTTTGTTACCTTAAGGATTGAATCATCATTAAGATTGAAGTTCTTTCCATGATGTTACCACAGCTACAGTGACTACGAGAAGTTTCTTTCTGCAATTATACCATCCCTTATCATGATGGTAAACATGAACACAGAATACCATTATGTTGTGAAAAAAGTCTTCAGTTCGTTAACAGCAGCTGGTTATCTCTGAAAGTGGGAGTGGCTGTCAGGAAATATAAAATCACTTGAAGTTCAAGCTACTGTATACATTACTACCATTCACTGTACTTTAGACCTGTAGTGTACTGTAGTTTCTGCTAACACAGACTGTCGGTCGCCAGAAGTGTTGCCACTGTACAGTAATTATCACTCCTGTCAAACTTGTTTTAGGTCAGGCAAAAATCCTCATAAAATGGGCACAGAGATTCACTCACTGTATGTTGCCAAATTTCTTTTCAATACAGTTGACGGTGTCTTACACTATATGTAGATAATTTGTAAAATAATACAAAACCGAGGCATTGTTCACTTTTGGGAATGAAAGCACACCGGGCATAGGTTGTAAGTTTTGCGACGACTCCCAGGAGCCTGAAGGAGAAGTATCCAGTTAACGAGTTACGTTTCACTTAATAAAGAACAACTGAGTTTCGTACTGTACCACTTTGGTACAATTGCTTGATTATACTTTGTAGCTCTGAGACGATAATCAGTCGATAAAAGCTCTGCCCAGGGTTGTGTTGCAGCTAAGCATTAGCTTCTGCTCCATTTCCATTTATTGCAGTGCATATATTCTACAGCACCCAAACAGATTTAAACTGGTACAATCAGGAATGCATGAAATCTTGTTGTTACAGTAACTACTGTATAACTTAATTTATTTAAGGAAGGTTAAAGGGAAATAGGGCATTTGTTTCATGGAAAACAAACATATTTTCAAAACCAATGTTTGTGGACATAGAATGATAGATTATTCAAAAAAAGGAAGGACAGCAGCCGTCTTTTCAAGAACTAAGTTTCCCACAGATAGAAATTCAGCTGTTTGTTGCTCNNATAATGTTTTGATGAGATGAAGCTTTTGCAGATGTTTATTGATAAGAATGAATGGTTTGACAAAGACTAAGTCTATTTTATTTGTATGCCATGGTATATTCTAAATGCCCTATTTCACTTTAACCTGCCCCCCAGTATTTGTATTCAGATTGTTCAGTCAGTAGTTTGGAAAAGCTTACTGTAGGTAGCAGACTCTTCAACATTCAACCAATTGTGAGTTATAGATAAGAAAACATGATATTAGTTACTTTTAGTGCAACTAGAAGTCTTATCTTCCTCAGTAATTGAACCTCAAGCTCGTGAAATAGGACGATGAATATAAAAGGTCTCACAATAATAGTGACACTTTTGTTGAATCCACAGTTGTGCACTACCATAAAAAGTTGTGTCTTTGTTTACCTAACTGAGGCTAAGTTTACTTTGGTTTTTAGGTATTTAGGGATTTTTTATATCTCTCAGAGATTGGTCGATGTTAGCAGTACAGTAGGTGCTGTTCAACACTTCCACTGTAATAAACAAAAATAAAAAAAAACCATCAGGTGACTTGTTGCTTCCTCAGTAGAGTTTGTTTTGGGTCACCATGTATGATTGAAGGTAAGATATGCAGTAGATTGTATGAATATTACAAGTTAAATTTGATGATTCCATCTCCATTAATAATTGGTGAGCGTTTAGTTTTAGACTGCTTTACAGCAGTGTGCGTCATGACGAGAAATGCTGCAGTTTTCTTTGTTTTGTTTCACTAAGAGCATGCAGGTAGCTTCCATTCTAAGGGTGTATTGTTTCAAGAGGCTTTTACTGAGTTTGGTTGCAGCTGTATTGTATTTAACTAACGGTCATAAAGTCTTTGATGTTGTACTGTAGTCACGAGACAAATAATTCCTGCTCCAGGATATTAAAATATCTTCCTAATGGTTTCGGAAGCATTTCGTGCGTAACCTTTCACAATTCTGCCAGCCAGTGTACTTCGCTAGTAACACTGTAACAGTACTTCAAATCAAGCTGTATGCGACAAGTTTTCTGTTTTATGGTGCCAGGCAAATTGTAGGATTTTCTTGTGTGTCTTCATATCATACCAGGGTGGGGGATGCTTCAAACAAGTTGTTTGTGTGCCATTGATACTACAGTATACTATGTTTTTGTGGCTAAAGACCATCATCAATTTCCTTGTAAGATGTCCACTGAATTGGTCTTCCAAGATCATTATTTAGCTGATTCAGTGTGTATTAAGTTCATGCTGAGCCCTGTCTAGAATTAGTTGCAGTATTTCAGTGTTTATTCTTGGCATCTGGTAGATCACTGAGATACTTTTGAGGGATCAAACCTACTGTAGTGTGAGGTGAAAGTACCGTACACTTTATTGTGAATTTCTCAGTTCCATGCGGTACCCAGATGTAGAAGTCTTCAGGGCAAATTGGGGGGAAGTCAACTCTCATGATTTTGATCTCCAGTGGAACCAAAACACAAATTTTATGTGTCTATTTCCTGCCCGGTCTACCGGAATCCACCTGCTTGATCTACACCAAATTTATGCATAGTACAGTACAGTACATGCACAGTCAGCTACTAGTTTGCATTGATCATTCTGTCAGTGACTTTACACTAGTTTCAGTTGATGTGGAGTAAATTAGGTTGCTGCTACAGTAATTGCATGTACAGCAAGTCAAAAAGGTTATGGCAACCAAACAACAGAAATGCTCACAATTTCTACAATTTTCCTTTCTCCTGTACCGTTCTGCCATCTGCAGTGCACTGTACTTGAACTTTTCCCTAAAGAGATACATGTGCAGAGAAGTACTGTACATGCAGGATTGCACATTGCCGTCAGAATTATCACAATTCTTTGCCCTAGAGCTAATATGAAATCAACTGTTTATTTCTTCAGTGTGCACACTCTATTAAAGGCAATCATAAATGCATAATCCTCCTTTCTGCATCATTTGAAATTAACACTTGCTGTAAAAGCTTTGGGTGCTCGTTATCATTGCTTTCCTCATATAGCGCATTATTTATACAGTAATAATGTACAAGCGCTCTAGCAAAAAGTAAGTTTCTCTAATTGTGTTTAATGATGGACTGTTTGACTGAAGAATGACCGGACTGTTATAATTGTACATTGCCTATTGTTAGATGAATGACCGTCACAATTGTTGATTGAGTACTGTTTAATATTATGTTAGCATACTGGGTGTTTTAATGGAAAGGTGTTAAAATAATGTTCAAATTTAAAGGGAAGTAGGGCATTTGTTGATGGAAAACAATCATATTTTTAAAACCAATGTTTGTGGACCTAGAATGAAAGATTATTCATTGAAGTGAGGAAGGACAGTACAGTAGCCTTCTCTTCAAGAAAAAAGTTTTTCACGGATAGAAATTCAGTTCTTTGTTGCTCAACAATAATTTGTTCACCCAAACTTTTCAACATCCAAGTGATGCACCCTCTGTTACTCATCACATCCATAATGTTTTGAGGAGATTATGCTTTTGTAGATGTTTATTGGTAAGACTGAAAGGTTTAACAATGATTTAAAGATAGCTCTATTTTCTTTGTATGCCATGTTGGTAGATATCAAAATGCTTTATTTCCCCAAAACTGTTGCTGTTTAAACATTGCACCTAACATTTCAAAATGTGGTGGTCCTATTCAAGTCTAAGTTTTCCCACAAATAAAAGTAAGTCATTATAAATTAATCAACCTTATTTCAAGGTTATTGTACAGTGAACTTACTGTGCAAGTGATGTCTAGGATGCACTGATTGTTCTCAATTGGGTGTTTCGGAGACAGGTTCCATGTATTGCAAAGTGAGGGGAAAATGTTTATTAAAGTATCGTGCAACATTGCACGTACTGTATGGTAGGCACTGTACTTCCACATCAATAGATGCAATGCAATAAAGCTGCCATGTAGATTCGTAAGCAGTACTTAGATTTCTCTCTGTCGTTTAGGTTTTGCTTCCGTAGAAGTATGCGAGGTATTCAAGTGTGATAGAAAGAATATCTTCATGTATCTGCACCATGTTTGGAGGTGCTGTTTGTTTGTGCCATTTCAACATCTGAATATCACTCGTTAAGATCAGAGCCAACACGCATCATCTAGTAAACACGACAGATCCAGCCTGCAAGTAGTACCAGTCATCCGTGAACTTTGATCAGCAATTCGCAAGGAAGCGAATGAAAGGAAAAGGGGTTTGAAATTATTACAAAAAAGGAAGAAGTGCTTTTTGCACAGTTTGTTTTGGCAAGTGGCGTGATGAACATACAATACCAGAGAGCAGGAGGAAGTTGGCATGCATGGATGATAAAATCCTGCAAAGATTACAGTACGTCAAGGCTACAGTATGCATAAATATTCAGTCAGTTTTGTAAGTTTGATGGTCAAAACTTTAGTGTACCCAGATTTGTACACAGTACCAGTTCAATGCAAGTTATGGCACTGTAACTGAGAGCATTGATTGGCCAGACTGCTCGAGAGAGGGCATTGTATCAGTCCATGTGACAAAAAAGTTGAGGAACTTTGATTGTCAGTAAAGTTGGTAACAGTCATAGCTCACTCAGCCTCACTCCAAGTTGCTACGACCTGCACAAAGGCAAAATTCTTCCATGCAATTGTTGCATCTTCTCAGTACATTCTTGTAAGAACAGTCAGTATTGTGGATGTGCGGCTGCCAAATGCTCTTTTGTTCAAACCGTATGAAGATAAAACAAATGTTTGTATTGAGTTAAAATCATGTACAGTACAATATTTCTCAAAAGACTCAGTCTCATGGGTTGTACATGCTCGTAACCATAGGAAGATTTACAGTACGTACGGTGGTGTTTCGACGAGGTTCGGCGTATTGTCTGCACTTGATAGTCGCCTATGAGTCGCTGTGTATGCTGTACTGGCAAATGGCAATGCTACATAATTTTCCAATTTTGAATTGTTTTTTGCATTGTTTACTGTGAAAACCAATAACAGTTACTTAAAAAGTGTTTTGAAATTTATGATAACATGAGTAATTCAATTATACCGGAAAAAGTTGGGTCTCTGAAGAGCATTTTGATTTGAGGACAGTTACTGTAAACAGACACAGTCCCCTATATTTTGTACTTGTGAAGTTGTAAACGTTACTGTGAGTTATAAGAACTTGAATGCCAAGTCTGTTTTGCAATTTAGGCTTGTCAGTGAATATGAACAAGAACTTTGAAGTCTTGAAAATGTTGTTTTAATCACTGTTGTTATTCAGTACCTTGTTCCTGGACCTGCACAAACATTGTACATTACGTTGTTTTCTTTTTCTTGCCATCTTGTTTTGCATGTACCGCATGTTCCCCTGTGGCTCACTGAGTTTGAGTTATGATTGCTGCAATCCAATTACATTTTCAATTTGCAACCTAACAGTGAACAGGCTCACAGGAAATTGGAAGTGCTCTGCTGTTCTGCTGTGTTTGTCCTTGACCAGAGATGGGTTTTATGAAGCCTTGATGGAGTTTTCTGGCAACTTTCTCCTCGCTGGAAGATAAAGCAGTACTGCCTAATTGCAGACTCTCTGGCAGAATCTAATCCTTTGCAAATTATCAGACAAAGCACCCCGTCTTCCAGAATTGCCATCATTATTGAACGCCCTGTACTGAAGCTTCCATCTAGGATGATGGAATAAAAACACACTAACAACTAATAGCCCTAGGGACTCTGCAGTGTTTTGTGTCTATTTCAAATGACTAAAGAAGGAAAGATGCATGAGAAGGAAAAGATGCTATGTCTGTTTTAAGCCTGGAAGTAATCTGCTAAATGTAAGTGCTTAATGGTATTTTATTAATTGGTGTACTTTCTTTTGTTTTTGGGGGTAAATCTTGATGATCAAGCTTGTATCTCTATTTTTTTTTTCACCAGGCTTAGAGTATTCAGATAGCGATGACAGTGACTCTGATGGTGATCCTCTGTGGCGGCATCGGTACCAGTGGAGTTCGCACGCCAGCAGGAGGTAAGTCTCGGCTGCCGATCATCTGTGCAGACCCTAAATAAGCTGGGATTTCCAAACTTCTGATAAAGCTGATGTGTGGAGAAACTGGCAATAGCTTTGCACACCCCAAAAGCTGAAGTGAAACAGCATTCTTGTAACTGGTACATTGGATCCCTAAGTAAATGGACAAATGGAAGGGGGAATCTCTATATTGCAGGAATTACAGTAGTTGACGAGTTCTGGCATGAGGCACCTCCAGTTGGCCAGCTCTAGATGAACTTCTCTGATTGGGAAGTTTCGTAGGGAAGTTGACACATATGATGTGTGCAATGAAGATCCAGTTCTAAGAAGTAGCATCAAAACAGCTCCAGGAAACACAAAACAAAAGTTTACTAGAAAGTTAAATGAGAGAATATTACTCTTGGTTGGTGGAAAGACAGAAATACAGAAATGAAAACAGGCAAGATAAAGATTTGGCATGTCAACTTCAGAAATAAATGTATTACATGCCAGGAAGAGAAGCGCGTCAAATGTCAGCTCCTTTGTAAGTGCTTTTCTGATAAACGTTTCAAATCTTTCAACTGTTAATGAAATGTCCGCGCAGTGTGTCCATTGCTCCATCCACCTAGCATTATATAAGAAACTTAGTACCATGCGTCCCAAACATTTTAATAACAATGCAAATCCTTACATGCACATCATAGAAACACAGCACTGTACATGCTACAACCCAACAAACCCATGTCAGAACATGGAGCAAGGTGCTAGAGCTTTGTTTGGAGACGTGCAGGACAGGTTCGAACAATGCATTAGAGTTTAAGTGAGAGGTAAGCATAGTTTACTCATAAGTTCCCATCCCAGTTAGCTGTGGTGGTGACATAACAATGGTCATCACAGTAGAATATCTAAACATTGCCCTTCTGTCCATGCAGTTGAACATGTCTTCACTGCTCAAGCTGGATATTGCAGTCTCATTTGAAGACAATTTAGAGAGTGAGAATACGTATGTGACCATGTTTCACGTGCAAGTAAATTAAATTCCACAAAGCAAGCATACTGTAACTTTGAGGTTCACTTTTTCTAGCTTTCTTCAATAAGTATGCTTCCCAAAATTCTTGTGCAATTATGGGTGGTGCTTAGCTATGAAAATGGACTACTTGTTGAACGTTACTACAGTACTGTTTAATACTGTAGAAGTTTGTTCAGGTGCTGAAACCAGACTGTAAATAGAGAACCCGTTTTTATAGATGCTGTATCGTGTATGTAGTAAATGCATGTTACATACATGGCACTATTCATTGCCTGAAATGGGAGAAGAAAAAAAGAAAAATACAGAGCATTGTGATGTTGCCTCAGTGTGCACTATTCATTCTTTCCTTCATTTATCTGTACATGCAAAGGCTAGCTAGTGCATTTGTAGTGAATGTAGGCTTACACCTGTGCAGGTTTGTACAGTTCATTGCAAGAATTCAACCTTGGGCAAAGCAGTCAACTGTATGGGTATTTGAGAAAGTCTTCATGGTTGTTTTGTTTTAATTATGGATACCTTAAGATATTACCATGCAATGTTTACCTTTCTGTAACCTGATGGTGGGAAATGTATATATGATGGAAGTTGTTTGCACTGGTCAGCCCTGTGGGTATAGCCAGCAAAAGGGGTTCAGATTTATCAGGTCAAGTTTCCTCATCATGAACAAACAATACATGACCACTTTGCACACTTTACAAAGTTCACGTTACCCGTTACCATATACGCACCAAATACCTCCCACACTGTGTTGAAATTTGTGAATCTCCTTTCTGCTGAAATTGTTCTATTCAATGCCAATTTTTTTGTACATTGTGAAATTAATTACAGAGTTGAATGGAAAGGAAACATCAGGGATATTCAGATTCCTGCTTTAATTACCCAAAACAAAGACGGACTTCAACAATAGTGTACACAGAATGAGGAAAATTATATCCTAAAACATTTCCTTTAATGGAATTTACAAATTTTACTCTTTCTCGGGAAATTTAAATTTCCTTGAAATTTGGAAGCATACTAAAGGTAAGTGGGGAGAGATTGAAATGGCTTGGAGCAATCAATCAATCTCTGAGTGAAAGTTGGTTGTCTTTTGAGTTTAGTGTTACCCACTACGATAAAAGTCCAAAGGATCTGGCAAGCAGGCTAAAATGGCGATTAGCACTTAATAAAACAATACAAATGTTTGCGTAACCGTGCACCTTCATAGGTGAATCTGCAATTTATGTGTGTGCACAAAGAGGTGCAATGTAACTATTTGTTGGCATCAACGAAGATAAAAATGAGGAAAAAAACAACAGAGTGAGTAAATCCACGAATCAAAGTGAGTGGCCTCAATTGAATAGTTACTGAACATGCATGCACTGTTCCAGTTCTAGGAGCTAACAAGTTGTCCCAATTTACATGTGAGCTAAGTGCAAAGAAGATGTTCTTCTGGCACCATGATTCATGTAAGTTTGTATATCTGACCAAACTGATGCATAATAGAACAAACACAATTCACACTTTTTGGTGATATTGTACTTTTGTGAGGTCAGTTACCTTAGCGACAGAGAAATAACTTAGTAACATGTCTCCCTAACCTGGGAAGAAATTTGTGTGATCATATGGACTCAAAGTGGTGTGCAACTTGTATCAAACATCGCGAAATCTGTTTAGGAGCTGACAGGGGGGCAATCACCGGCCAATTGACGAAGACCCTCTTAGCAAAAGTTTTCCATTGAACCGCTATTTCCTTGATGTTTATGAAACTGAGATGAACTCATGCATGATGGTCTGTTCAATCATGAAAAGTGAGGGCAAGTTTTCAGCAGATAAAACTCCCATCTAACTGAAAGTATCCTTTTGTATTTTTCATTTAAATTTGAATTGGTTATTGTCCTCTAGAGGAAATAACCATAAGATAAGAGTTTGGAAGTAGACTTGTGCAAATCAGTAATAAAAAGTTTCGTAATTTTGGGGGCAAGAGAGTTTCATCTTTGGTTGGGTCTTACTGTGACTTGAGCTCTAGTATCCTTTGTTGTCATAATCTCATTAGTTTAATCCTGTTGTTTTGGCACCGATGTGAGTAACCCAAAACGTAGGAGGCAGAAAAAGAAAAAAAGGAAGTGCCAAGTATTGTTCCAGAGATTTCCTTAATATGAATGTAAACTTAACACATCCGTGTTCAAAATGCAAGCAGAAGATAAATAATTTACATCGCACGTGTTGGTGCTTAAAGAAGGTCAGCCTGCCATGCTGTAAAACGTTTCATTGTGATTCAGTGCTGCTGGTATCAGATAAAAAGAAAATAGACAGCCCTACTCTGATGGTGAATTTGTGATAAAATTGCCTTTGAAATTTTGAAGTTCTGTGCTGTACATTTACAACACCCACTTCATGTTTTAGATTTTAAACTTGTTTTGTCGCTCGTTTGAATTATCAATGTATTGCATTGATTGCTCCTCAATACTGTAGGTTCTGTTCTTGTAGATACGGTTTACACGGTAAACTGTATGCCAAATGGTCACATGACCAAATGTTGTCGTGAGTGAGGCGATCGCTGACTAACCACAATCACAATGGTCAAAACCCCTTTCAGCTGCACCCCTGATCTCGCTGAATTAGTGAATTTTTTTTCTCAATACTTTTTTTTTTCTCATCACTCTTGCAGGAAAACATCCATCAGTGGTGCCTCTGAGAGGCCACAGGGAATTTGTTCCTCTCTTCGTCAAAATTGCCAGAAGTTAAAGTATTTGCATAGATGTGACAGGTACGAACAAAAATCTAGAAAAGAACTGAGCAGGAAGATCATCCAATCTGCCAGAGCCCATCCGTTTGGCACCACAGTATCGCTATTGAGGAGCTTGGATAGGCCGCTAGAAAGGTGGGTTTACTGTATATACTGTATGTTATGTGCGATATACCCAAAATGGATTCCATTGCCGAATAGTGGAATAGAAAGTATGAACTAATGGAACCTTTAAAGTTTACTTCACTCCTCACTTACCTGTTTCAATACAACAAGTGCACTTCCATCCACCGTGCGCCAAGAGCCACTGGCAGTCTCTAAACGCCACCTCTGGCGCTGTCCGGTCTAATACCGGACTAGCGCCTCTATCCCATTCTGCAGTCATGATGGGCTGAGAGTGTGGAGGTTCTGAGAAATTTCTCTATTTGCATTCAAAGCTTTTTTTCATCGTCCATCTGGTTTACATTGACTAAATACAGTTTGCTTTTGGACCGTTTTCCTGACAAGTCTCCAACTTTGATAAAGAGTATGAACTAAGTACTGTATTCTCGTCTGTAGAAGCCAGTTCGTTGAAGCTGGTTGGTCATTTGGTAGAAGCTTGCCTTGTTGTTGGATTAATGCAGTACCTTGCAAGTTACATTTTATGTCAATTAGCACATCATTTTGTCTTCTCTGTCTTCAAACATCAATTTGTGTAGACGTTTATCACGATTGTTGTAGGGTAGCTGGTTAGTTGACCTGTTTTAGTGATGAGGAATTAAACAACATCCTTGATGCTGAATTCATTCACAAAGTTGATATCTTGACCCTGTGGAGGTCACCAACAACTTTTTGGACGGAATTCCGGGCTGTTCATCACAGAAATTAAAAATATATTAGATGTGGTGGAAACCCATAATTCACTTTGATATTCAGCATCACAGCAAAGTTCAAATCCAAGTTCTTTTTCTTTTGTTTTTATAGTACGTAGACTCAATACTAACAATGAGATGGAATTATCACCTGATAGAATGATTTTCTATTTTATTGCAGTGAAATGGAAATGTAACAAACAGTGTAAAAAACTTTTTTCTCTGTTGTAATGTTTCTGAGACGCTTATTTCCATAGACAAACACACCAGATTTCTTAGAATGTTTGTGTTTGAACTATTTAGAAAACCTTCACAATGGTTTTACATCATATTTTCTTCCTAGAAGTGGCCATGCCCATGTTAACTGAATTCATACAGGCATGAAGTATGTGCCATAACCTCTTAGCCATCAAATAAATGGAAATTTGATAGATGCTTCCACTCCAAGTCAAATCTTGTCGTGTTTGCATACAAATATGAAGCTGTTATTCCTTCATTTACCCAACTGCTTTCAAAGTAAAAAGCTGTGGATCTTGTAACGAGCGTCTTCAAATTTGAAAACTCATTAAGGCTTGTTTCGCTCTGCATGGATGGAAGTGGTATACCCATCCAATGAATATCCCATCGCCGTGACATTTTTTATAATGAGTTAGTTTGACTGTTGATTAGGCTAATCAGATGTGTGAAGTCAAGTTGTGTGTATTTCCCTGGGAGAGCTCAGATTTATTGGGATGTATGTCACGTGATTACCACCAACAGCTTCAAAGTGTGTCGCTTGTGTGTGTTTTAGCAGATCGAACTAATACCAGACTTGCGGTATATTACAGCAAAATTTCAAGTGTAGTCTTTGACCCAAAAGGCTTTTCCGTTATTCTTTACTTCTCTATTTTTTTTCTTCTGTATTTTTTTCTCTTTTATTCATCAATTGTCTGTGATTTTATAAATTTCCATAATCTATTCTTCATCTCTGTGAACATCAGTCAAGAAAAATTTTGTATCTGCCATTGCCCCATAGTGAGCTCTTAGATGACAACTTTGTTTTCATGTAAGTGGGATACATACGCACTGCCAGTAGGACAGTTCAACAACCTGAAAGAGCTTGCCTAGCCAGTGTGCTTTCAATTTGTTCATGCATTAATGTTGACAGCCCAGCGATTGACAGAGTTTAGAAACCAAAAGCACAAGTGAGGTTATCTGTTTTTTTTTGTATCAGCCTAAGTGCCATTTGTCCTCCCTCTGAGTAATTGAATATGATCGGTTTTTGCACAGCAGATGTTTAAAACAAAGGTTTGTTTTGTTGTCTTCTTTTCCAGCTGCGAAATTTATTCATGAAACCTTTTGCTTAATTATTTACATCTTGTTTACATCGTGATCATGTGAGGTATGGACCGAGCTACGAGGTTGCTGAACGCTCAGTTCGTACACTTTCTCACATTTTTCTTACATTTTCTCTTCTCGTCTGTCAGACCAACATTGCCAAACAGGACAGAAAGAATTTGCTGCAGCAAAGAAAATGGAGAAGACTGTCAAGAGGAGGTGGTTCCGTTCGCCAGACATTGCTTTCGCCGTATCCTTTTCTCTCTCTTCCTCTGCCAAAATGTGGTGTTCATGTTTCAACCACGTCAAAATTAAAAGAAAAAAAAAAAAAATGCAAAAAT
>VJOZ01011155.1:0-26890 GCA_009801055.1 Stichopus horrens | reverse complement strand
ACTTTCCCCTATTGAGTTAGAGCGAACCTAAGCAAGTGTCACAGATGCACACACACACACACACACACGCCAACCTGACTGCATAGGTTCCTTTGCTGGTGCAAGGAACCAAAAATAATGAGGATCATAAGTCAGAAACAAGAACAGTCCAGGTTTACTGGTATGGTAAAGTTGCAAGGCTCTCCTAACAAAGAAACATTTTAGATGGACCAACATCAAGATGATGATATGCAGTATCTTACAACAGTTCTGTCAATACAAATGTAAACGTATGATTCTACAATGGCCATGATGCACAAAAAATGGTCCTTTACAAACATACAACTGAAATCAGACAGCATTACCTGTTTCACTGGATCTATGGCATTTCAGCAGGGAACTGTATTGACTATGAATGCACCATAATGAAAAGATCACTAGCTTTTTACACTAACTTTGAAAAAGTTGAAGTAACACATGTCAAACAGTGGAAGGGAGGTATAACCAGAGACAAAAGAGAAGTCTGCATGCTATTGGTGTAGTAGCAAAGTTGCTTGTAATATATCGGTGTCAATCCTTAATCAGTATCTGGTGATATTGATCCCTCCAATAAGGTTTAGCTTCTGATCATTGTCACACACGAAACAAACAGCAAAATATTTACAATCTAAACTGTAGTCCTGCGATACATTTTGAGTGGCTTTCACAGTTAGGAGATTAGTGTTCCCACTGACTACTGAAGACAAAAGCTTGAAATATCTGTCTTGCATTTTTTTTTTTAAAAACACATGTTTTGAGTGAGAACTTCATTTTCTGTTGCAGCTGGTGCTACAGTAACAAGAATGGAATGAATGTTACTCATTAACAATGCAAATGGCAACAAAGTCTCAACATGTAGGATACTATCATAACGGAGGACAGCACAAAACATGTCGTAGGAAACTTGACCGAAAGGCAATGGAGGGAAAGCTAGGCCTTAGAGGGCACAGTGCTAGAATAGATTTTGAGGATATTTAGAGCAACATCAAATGTATGCATTAGTGAAGCACGGGTTAAGCATATGTCTACAATGTGAAGAAAAAAATGCAACCTGTCAGATAAAGATTTACCCATTCAAATTTGCAGATGTGTGGAAAAATATGGTTTGAACATCACTTTCTTTCTTCCAAGCTTTAAAACAATTTCACAACACATAAATTCACTTCAGTGTGGTGTACATAACATCATATTTATTGGTGTTTTCACAGAATCGGAACCAGGCAATTTTTCTCATACACTAAGGTAACCTGGTATCCAACTGGTGTGGTCTGTATCGCTAAGACTGGCATTTCCACAGTACCATACATCACATTTGTGTGGCGGTACCTTACTAGTATATCACATACACACGCCTACACCTGCTCATTAACAGAGCCTCTGATATTCCCCGGGAAAGAGAAGAATGTTCTGCTTTTAACTGTCTGCTAAGTAGCGCAGGAAAAATTCGGCAATCTGACACAGAGTGCTCATACAGCGGTTGTGTCGTTTTTCTTTTAGTGGAACTGCCACTAATTTTGGATCCCAGATAGTAAAATACCTTGCATGTACCCAAGTTACCCCAAACACCAAGACTTACAAGAATCTATTTTGCTGTGGGGACTGAAAGGGATGACCCTTTCAGTTTTTATCACACACACACTCTTTCAACTTATCACCTAAAAGGAAAATTTTCAAAGCATCAAGGTCTCAGTAAATATGTAACTTTAGCTACATGTGCTGAGGACTTTAGTAACAAGTAGAACCTGACAATGTATAACTAATGTTTTGTGGGTACCTCAACTGATGACTGCAAGGCTGTATGCTACTGACTAGTGTCCTCTAAAAAAGATGTCTATGGTACCATTGATCTTTTACATCAAGTACAACAATACTTTCAAAGAACTCTTTCAACATTTACAACAAAATAGTGTTATCAGTTTTTTTTGTTTTTGTTTTTTGTTTTGCTTTCATGAAGAGGACAGATTTGCCAACATGTTTCAGCCTCACTCAGTTTGAAGTGTAACAAAGACAAGAGGATAGAAACTTAATTCATTGCCCACAATTGCAAAACTGCCACATGCCCAAATGATTCTTTGACCGAACATACTTCTACTTATGAAAGAGAATATAAACTATGTAAATCAATTTTCATGTACACTCAGCCATGTCATACGGTACCAAAAACGAGAAAAGTTTCATAGTTGCATGCTTCTAGTCCATCAAGAAAAGATGATGATGTAAGATTTTGTGTACAGAAGCTTTACAGATGTTGATGTTAGGTTGTTACATGGTGATACAATGGAATTCATAGGTAGAGGATCCACATGGCCAACATTGGCAATGCTGTTGTGACATTACTTACCATGACCACTCTGTCACCACTTTTCCTGAGGGAATTAAGAGCAACCTCATGCCTGACTCTGTCCAAGTACTGCCCATTTACTGATAAGACACGATCATCTACTCTGTAAGGTGTAAAGAGATAACTTAATAACTATTGGACAATCAGCTGCACCCTTTATAACAAGTTCACAGAACAACAGAATGAGACTGAAACTTAAAAAACAAAAAAGTTTCCCCTCTTTTATGAGTACAACTTAAGAAACAAAACATTTAAATATACATTAGACTCGGTAGATAGTGAGGCATGGCGTCCAACTAAACAATAACTATGTAAATAATTGACAAGTGTTGGACACTTACTTAAGTTTTCCTTCTGCAGGGCCACCTGGCAACACATCTGATACAACAATCGAAGGGTTTCCATCTAAATAATATGGTCTGTCAATGCCCCCACTGATGGCTAGGCCAAAGCCCTTGTTTGGTGGCTGTCAAAAAAAAAAAAAAAACATGCATCACAATATTAGTTCCCCACAAAATGATGAACTGCGAGACAAAAGCAAAATATGGAGCAAAAACAGACAGAAATTGACTTATCTCCAACAAACTGGTAAAATGACTGCCATCCATGCCATCTAACCTTTATCATGAGTTTGTGGGTCAGCTAAGGCACAAGAAGTCATACTTATTTTTGCCAGCTCAAAGGACACTAGGAAGTTTACAACAGGAAAACGCAGACTACTGTGCCACTCACACACCCACACACACACACACCATGAAATGCCAAAGGATAGAAACTTCCACATTTTATTCATCATTTCTTTGGACCTTATTACACAATACCTACCATTCACTAATTGAGTAAGTACCGTAATAGCGATGTTTGCTTCACCATGTCAATCACACTATCAGCCATTGGCATGGTGAAAAATCCATTTGCACCACCTGAAGAGGCCCCCTACATACCCTTAAAAAAAATTCTGAAGGGTCTTTAACATGAAATATCCACATTCCATCCCTTTTTTGCCAGCATGGGCATGTACAAGCGACTTGTTGATTTTACTTTGGGCACAAATACAGATTACACTACAGAACCAAGCCACTCTCTTCACCAAATTCAAGGAGGATTTTTAAAGCAGTACACAACAGATACTACAGCCAGTGTAAAACTTTTGAGCAAACAGGTTTATGAAGGTTGTGCAGACACTTGGGGAAGCAGAACAATTCAAGGTTTTATGTCACTAGAATAAAAAGAACGAGGGAATTTCTACTTTGTGGCTTTTGTATGATTTTGCAGCTGTCTCTCTTATAAAAATAGAGTACACTTATCAATGAAGTTGCTCTCTAAATGTGTCAGTCAGTTTTAATAAATATGGAACTAAATATAAATCTGTATGGACTGTACTGAAACACAACAATGAAAGCATGCATATAGCAAAGTATCACACACTAGTACTATGCAAGAGGTGGCATGACGCTGTTACTATTTCATATAGTTGATTCATAGTCATGTTTAAATCCAAGGCAGCACTTGACCAGTTGCGGCAGCACATAAGTATGTGATCAACTGTGTGTCTCAACCACCTGGGTAAATTGTTTAAGACTTTCATGTTATGCTTTAACAATAAATTTCTACTCTGAATTGCTAAGGGGTTGAAAGTCTGATATAATAAAGTGAAGGTCAATGTGAACTGATATAATAAAGTGTAAGGTCAATGTAAACTGACCTATTAGCTTTAATATACTCCTACTATTTGACTGTATTTCTTGTATCACATCTTACCCGACAATGTTGCGGTAAGGTACAAGTGATGCTGCTGTTATTATTAGTCTCTCACATTTTAACACTTGATTTCCAAAGAAAAAAATGTAGCTCTCAGTTTTTACTTATGTACTACTTGGAAGAATACCATCATTTGGGAATAGTTAAGTGTAATTAAAAGGCTAAAAAGTTTAGACGGTCACACTCCCCACTAATTATATTGATAAGCACCTCTGCATATATTGGTAAGCTGACACTGGTACAAAGTTTCAGAGACTGTACAGTTATCTATACATATTCTGGTTATGAATTACTGTAACAAATATAGCAGAGGACCCGCTTTGAGAAATGGACCCAGAAATGACAATTATGGTAGACTAGGAGATTGGAAACTGAAACTGATACAGCAAGTTACCTCCTCTCTCCTAATCTGCTGTGGATAATCTGATAATCCAATGTACACAGGTGGCAATATTGGTATATCAACAATATTGGTATATATTCACAAAATAGAGTAAAGAGTGAATTTTAAACAGCTAAAGTAGCAAATTCTTTGCAGTCTATAGGAATTCGGGTAATCTATGGCATCACAGTTAACTTACATGTATACTGTTGTAATGTATACTACTACTGTTTCTCAGAATTTCAGAAATCAAGCTTTGAAAAGAGCTGCTATTACATATACCCATGCACTACTCCTTTGTGATTAATCAATCTGTGTAATGAAGTGGATATAATGATTATAGTAGTTTACAATCAACATGAAACTAGGTAGGGTATATCATTCAAAAGACAGATCTTTGGGTTTGTTTGCATTACTGACAACTGATTGTGGCATCATTTGGTACAAGGGTCGATCACCCATTTCACCACCGATGTCATCAATGATCTTCCCAATGAATCAACACACATTTACTCCTACCACAGTAATATTCAAGTAATCTAGTAATAGTACTAGATTCAATTGCAACAGAAATGAACACAATTACTGCAGGGGAGGAGTGCCTTTCACAAAATCCTTGTCCACACAAGGACAATCCTGGGAAGCAAGCCAGAACCATCCACCATTTTATGGGAATTTGACGCTCCATTAATTAACCACGGGGCAGTGAAGCAATGAACCTGATTCACAAGAAAGGACATGGTGGTTGAAACAGGATCAAGTGATTCATGCAGGCTTATATGTAGATGTAGTGTAGGCAAAATCAAAAGATTTACTGAGAACAATATACCGTCCAAGTTTGACCAAGCATTTATTCAGGTGTACTAATGCATAAACAGAGGGTGCGCTGGAAGATTCTATATGCCAGAAGATTCTATATGCCAATTTCTTACTATATTTGAGAAAGTTTCATTGTGTGATGATTTGAAGTACCAAATTGTGTGTGTAAAACACTTTAAAAAGTATGTTAAATGTGAACCAATATAGGTTAGAGACCAGGACTAGTAAAAAGCTTAAAAATATCTCAATCACATGCTGGTCATTACAGGTTACTGTAAAAGTAGAAGCAAGGTTGAAGCAAGATCAGGTTGGGTGAAGGTCGGATGGACGAAGACAGTGGGGGGAGGGGGGGCTATGGGTGATTAATGGCTCCGAGTGTATCTCAACTGTCAGAGGACTGACCGAGAGGGAGAATATTCCAGTTCAAATCTGGTCAAGTTTTTCAGTGAAATGTTGATTGGCTCTTAATATGCTAATTAGCAGGAAGGCAGAGATTTAATAGACAAGTGATGAAAAGAGAAGAGGGAGAGACATAAAAAGGATAAGGGAGAGAGGAAGAGTGAGATTGACAAAAACAATGCTGGTGAGGGCCAAAAAGAGGTGGAAAGAAAGCAAGTCTCCTTCAACTTCAAGGGAGTTTTAATACAAAAGTATCATGTTTGCTGTGAAAATAATTTATTAAAACACATTTTACACCTTTGTAGTGTTATTATCTTATTCATAGAAAGGAAGTATAATACAATCAGTGCATAGCTAAAACAGATGCGTTTTGGTCTTTTCAATGGAGTGGCCTAAACCCATAGGTGTCACACAGACTAACAGTTCTGAACACTAAATCAGCATTTTCAAATTCTGATATAATGTTAGTCTGCAATAATGGAATGGTATACTTGCAAATACAAGCACACTTTTTCAGATGAATTAAAGAAATGGGAGGACATTTCAGAAACATCTGGTTCTGTTAGACAACATACACTGTATATGCATCAATTTACCTAACAAACAAAGCAAATTGGAGAACAGTAACCTTCAGCATGTCTTAAAGAGACTCCACCAAACTGTAAACAATGCATCTAATATGTAAACACATTCTGATGTCCTGTTTGGTTTGGTCCCTCCCTCAGTTGTAACTCCTTTCAAAACAGCACAGAAAACATGCACCTTGATGATGGCATTGATATATAATCACATGATTTGTTTCTGTTGCATTGGTAATGAAAAAGGGAAAACTGGCAGTTTGAACGTAGTAAATTAAATGCAGAAAAGTGATAATAACAACTTTGATCTACAATTTCACTACCTATCATACAGAACCCACGTCACAATTGCAGAAACCCAAGTCACAATGAAAAATTTCTTTGAATGACAGCTATTCACACACAACTCTTTAAATGTGTGTTCCAAAGTGCGCAGGACCTTGTGTCTATCATTATGAACTTGTCAATTTCTCCAACGCAAGCGGCTCAGTGTCATGGACTGATAAACACAGTCACACAAAAGTTTCTCTCTGACAGGGCTTACAAATTCACTTCAAATTTGAAAACAGTTTAGCTTTTTTTTTTTCTTTTCAGCAAGGCTATTCACTTATCGTGAGTCAATACACAATTCTGCAAATAAGTGGAATAACGGAAATGGTGTAATAAATAAATGGAATAACGGAAACGGTGTTAAAACATTCAGTGACTATTATCTACCCCAGGCTGGAATGAAAATGAATGCTGTACCTTCTACAATCATGAAAGACTGAGAGAAAAGGTACAAAGTTGGGAGGTGGATGGGGAGGGTGGGGAAATGGTTGCAATATGAGAGAGTAAGACAGCTACCTGTAAGCAGTAACTTTGTCTTTTCACTCCCATTAGAAATAGGAAGATTTCAAAGTAAAGCAGGACTTGAAACTACATGTTACTGATGTTAACGTAAAGCGAGCATGAAAGTTGACTTCCATTGAATCTCATCCACAATTGTTGCAAAATACGATCACATTTAGGCTAACAAGGGGTCACATCCACATTTTCGAAAGCTTATGTTTAGTTCCACAGTGATGGCGGTGGATTTCATCTGGCAGTACTCTCATTCGATTGGCTACGGTCATGTCAATGACGCCTGGCTATGTACTCTTTTCAACACAGGCCATGTACAACTCAATGGGCTTTGGTACTGGCAACCATAACTTTCAGGGCTCTATCAAATCAGACAACAGTAAAGTCAATTCATTCCTATTGTCAGCTTTCTTATACAGTGTATTTAACATTTTTCTTGAAAATCTCATAACAAAGTTGAAAATCTCATCAGTACAACACTCAGAGGTGGGAATGACTGAAGAACTTTCAATTCCAATACCATGAACAAAGATGATGGTGATAGAGGGGGAACATTATAATCACCCCCTTTAGTTACCAAGCTACATTACAGTGGAAAGTTCAATAATTGTCAATTATCTCTGACTTACCCTGTTAATTGTTACTGTTGACTCCTCCCATTGCACCTCTCCCTGTGAAAGAAAACAAATTGTGAAGAATGTGATTTCAGAAATTCCCTTAACTCAGACAGTGAGTGGGGTAATGCGGTTCATTAAAGGACAAAGAATGTCCCAAGTTGGAAAATGGAGAAAATGGTTATAATTTGTCAAAATCTACAGATATCTCAAGGTGACTTTCTTCACAATGTTACATAATTCCAAAGGAAGGTAGTTTCTGCCCTTTTTTTCCTCAGAGAGAGAGAAAAAGAGTGAGGGAATCAAAAAGCAGTTCCAAAACATCGAATGGATGATAATTTCTGAAACAGCTGCATGAAAACATTTCCAAACATGTAAAATATTTCACGGTCCGAAAAGCTTCACCTTGACAGGTTGACACTTTGTACTTTCTGGATGCAGACGTGGTAACTCTGTCTGATATTGCCATCTGGCAAGGCTCCAGAATATGGCATGGATAAAATAGTATTGCTTTGTGTACAGCAGTCTGATCAAAATTGAACACTGACACACAATATGAACTCACTGATTTGACATGAATATCACAAATGTCATGCTAGAGGTGGATTGGTGATTGATGAATATCAAACAGTTATGGCTTTTTTGATTCCATGAACTTTGTCATGGATGTTATGTAGTGATTGCACAAACTGCAATACATTGAGGTGAGAGGTTTGCTACCTGAGAAAGCATTTCATTACAGCTAAATCATTAAAATCTCATCTGCAGACAGATAACACCGTAAATAACTATCACAGGTGCAGTGATGCCAGCTTGCAATCTATTGTATGGCAATACAACGATACATTGCAGAATCTGTATTGGAACCAATGGCAGATTATCTATGATTAGTGTACAGAAGTGAGGTAGTAAAGGAACTGAAGGGTACAGAGACCAGTGTAAGTTAAAGTTACCCATTCTCACCCATTGTATTACTGTATGTCCCTTGAGGGGCCGATGTGATAATTTCTCTTGTCCACTGAGCACTTACTGTCAATACTTGGTCAGAGCTTCAGAGTCGAAGAATCCCACCATAACTTCCTTAATGGGTGTATGGACCCTAGCTTCTCCTTTGAGTTAATACACAGAGGTGGTGAACAGATAAGATTGACATACATGTATTTACCTTTCTATGGACAGCAGAGGCCAAGGCGATACATGTACACATGCAGCTGTCAATGTACTTAACTGTATTTTGCATGATTTTTGGTGGAGGTATGTTAATGAGGATGTTCTTTTATTGTCAATGAATTCTACACACTGCTCTGTTTGGGGCATATAGAGTAAAACCTACTGCAGAGTATGAAATAATAATAATAATGAAATCTTCCTTTCATATTATCTTTATGACCTGTCATGTACAACAAAAATTATCAAATCAACTACTTACAGGTTTAACCTGAATTATTTTTATTCATAGCAAGAATCCAGAAGTAATGTCACTCAGTGTATATATTTGACACAAGATGTGCAGAAAGAATACTGGACTGAGTGTGTGATGTTTACAGCACTAGTTGCCTATGGGACAACTCTAAAGGGAACATGAAAAATGAGGTCATCCTATCTACATTCAACAAAATAATGTTATGCTTCGAATTTTAAGATGATCGTTCCCCCCTCATTACATTGCTGTGCTGGTGGGCACTAACCGTATTGTCTGGTTTATATCCATGTCTAGTGCTTGTTAAATTCTATGCTAACACTAAGAAAAAGAAAGAATTTGGTAGACCTATTTAATTTAGTTAAAGAATTCAAAAGACTTGAAACAAAAGTTCAGAGGGTCACATGTACAAGCATACTGAAAGTGTCTTTGTATGCTGGAAATGACAGCTGTTTCCCTCGATCTCTACGACGGAACTGACGACAAAGCTGAGAAGATACAAGAGTGGACCTATTCTCACCTCTTCCATTGAACCATTCTCAATTCCTGACATGATATTCTTCTCAGATCTGAATCCCTAATTTGAACTTTTTTTTACACAAATCTTCACTATCCATTCACAGCACCATCTTCCTTCCTTTCTGGTTAGAGTTCCAAGGTATCACACAATCATAAAATAATTTGTAGAGAAAGTGATCCTGAAACTTCCGACTTATAAAGACACCGAAATGATCCCACGTTTAGAGAGGACAACTACAATGACTGCAAAAAACAACTGCCACAAGTTTAAACTTGCTTATCGGAGGTATTAAAACTGGTGATGCAGCAGTCCAGCAAATATGAGCCACTATACGTGCAGAATAACACACAACCCGTCACGCTGTTGTGGGTACCACTGAACATGCACTATAGTGTCTAAAATCACTGGTGTCCTCTGAAACCCAACCACTATTGACTCACATAATTGCTATGCAGTCCACACAATTGAGTGTAACACCAACTTATAAGGCAAATCAAATCAAGATTGCATGCTTCATTCCCCAGCCAAAGCCACCTTTGTACCCTTGTTTTCATGGCTATTTACATCAGCTGATACGATGGAATTCCATTGGCTGGCAAGATGCGTCTTTGAAAAAATTTGATAGTCGACAAACAAACAAAAAACTTCTAATACTCATTTATGTGCAAAGGTTACGATATGTGTGGGCAATCTTTATTTAGGAGATGGTATAGAAGATCCATAAGATACAATTTTTTTTTTTTTTTACAGCTTCCAGAGGTACTGTGTTTGTATTGCATATAGTCTGAGAGTCACAGCTGTTTCACATTTTTTCCCCGAGAGGTTAGACATCGAAACAAGCTTTAAAGGTGTTTTCCTGGTCAATGGTCCAAGGAAAATATTTCCCAGATTGGTAAGGAAATCTAATCAATCAACATCACTGAAACAGTTTAGGCAATTTGTGAAGAGCACAACTCAACTGTAACAAATCATTCCAAATTAAGAACACAGCACATAATCATGCCAGGCATGAAAAGACACCTAGACTCTCCTTCTGCACCCTGTTTTCAAATCCTGCCTACAACTTTACCATCTAGGTAACTTTAAGCAAAAATAAAACACCATCACTCACCAATCTTCCTGGAGATTTTCTGCGGATAAACAAAAGAGATAAACAACATTCAGTACAGTAATTGGATTCACAACAGCAATTCCCAGTAAATATTAAGTAATGTGTTTATGACAAAGAAGGGATCCTTATCTGTCAACAAGGTAATCCTTTTCTACTGTTCTTGACAACAGTATGTTGCTGCAAAGTATTACATAGAGGCCACTTTATACCTACAGCCACATGTATGTTATTTTTTTAATACAATTTAAAAGTATGTGGGACCACTCAAAAAGAAAGAAATATTGTCAGTAAATCATACCAGAAACCACCTGTTCCAACTTTTAACATTTGACAACCCCTCCAGCAAAACATGTTTCAACAGGTGAATTACCAACACAGACAGTGTCAGACATAATCCACAATTTGTAAACTACATCAGCCAGCAGAAGTGCATGATTTCTGGCCAAAAGCAGAGCACACTGCTACCGAGATATTTGTGGCAAGGGCCGTTTTTTTGGTCAGAAATACTTTGGGGAATTTAGCAACAGCTTACAAACAGATGATGAAATTTTAGGGAGAAGTTTTAAAAACAAAAGAATGTCCTTTAGTGTTGGAGTCCTAGAACATACTTTCCAAATATACTTTTGACAACTTTTTAAAGTCATGTCAGACTGTAACATGTTCATTACTACTATTTAGTAATATGTACGCACAACAGTTTGCAAATAATGTTGTAGGAAATCCCTTTTGAATAACTTCCTGTGATGCCACAAGGCCTTCGACATTTTTGTAACTTCATCACATTTTAAGATACGATGTACTGTACGCATTGCTACTGACTTTGGTCAAAACACATCCTTTCTACCTCTCCTCCATCCCAATGATATTTTTTCCCAACCTGAACTTGAAGAATTTTCATATTTTGACAAAATTGCTACGACCTTAGGATCCCATTGCCCTCAGACTCATGGACATATTTTTCAGAAAACTCACTTCTATTTGGTAACTGGCCGAGCTGACAAAATTGAAATGTTGGCATTCACTATATTTAATTCCACTTCAGGGATTCACTTACCCATCATCTAAGCTTCCGTAGCCATTATCTCTGCTACCCATTATTGTCTAGTCATCCACACAGTTAGCTGAAATGCCACAAAGTCTATGAAAATTGTCTTAAATCTGTTTCCTCGATGTCACACCAACCTGTTCAGGAGACAGAAAGAAATGAGCAAGTTATTATACATCACACCAAAAATAAACTTATTAACAAAAATGAACAACTCTTGTGTTTCTTTGATGGTCTACAGTATTTCATCAATAAAAACAAATCAAATCTTACCACACCTTGGGCATTTGTTGTGTCCATTATGAATGGCACTGTCTATTCAAAAGTTTGAAAGATACTCGCTGTATATGGAACAGTTAATCAAGTACAAAAGGAATCCCTTCGGTCTAATAGTGACCTATCCTTTTCCTATTCTTTATAATTTATTCAACTGATGCTGCCAATCATATTCTCATGTATTGTTACATCTGTAGGCCTTACGTCTAACAGGAATGAAAACCACAATCAATCAAAGGCATCAAAAACCATATTGACAGTGGAAAGATAGGATAAATGGCAATTGCACCATACAGCATGCTGGGAAAACTTGTCGTTCCTTGCTATATTAATCTCATAAAAATCTGCAAACATGGTGTTATAATGTAAAGGGCACCTGAAATACCAGATATGAAGAGTTTGCTTGCATTTTCATTGTTTGAAATGACCAGGCAGCAGCAGTTCTGAGACATTCAGCCTGATACTTCAAAGTTCAAATATGTAACAGAAATGCAAATTATCACTTGCATGCGCTCACAGCAAAATATCAAACTGAAGAAAGAATGCTGTGGTGAATTCTCCCACATTTGTGCAAAACAAGTTATGTAAATATGAGAGTAACTTAAGCACTATGACTGCATTTACTTAAGTATCAGTACAAAATCATTACTGTGCAGGACATGAGAAAATTTTTCTGCAGATACGAAAGTTCTCTACATGTGTAAAGTCAAAGTGCACTCTGTGATAGAGAACTGCAGAATTCTGAAAGTACATATGCATATAGTACACGTTCCTTGACACAAGAAACCACCGCTGGAAGCCTGGAAATGTGGTATTTTCTCCCTAAACCAATCTGACATTTCCAAGTTACTCCAAGAATGTTTTTGATCTTCACAAACCTGTAGCCTCAAGATCCAAGCTTACTTTTCTTTCAGAAAGTTTGTAATGTCACAAAATTCCAAGCATGTGGAGGGCTGACAGGAGATTTATTTGGCCAAGCAGGACTACAATCTCAGTGAGAGCAAAAACACACTCTGCAGAAGCCATGTCCATGGGGAGCTTATTTACAAAATGTCTGACAATTAGTTCTCTCAGGCTTCGAAGACATGCAGCAAACAAACAATACATGGCTTTCGTCAACACTATTTGTTTTATATGGAAAGAAACCTACAGGGATGGATTTTTACAGGGTGCCACCAGGAGGGTGGAATAATAATGTATACACTTCCAGGGTAGTGTATCCAGGTAGGTAACACATGTGAATTAGCATGACGGGCACTTCAGTTCAAGAAATAAGGCTGCTTTAGGCCTTTGACATAAATATTCATACTGTAAGTTGTAAGGTCTGCACACCTACTGTAGTCCTCACAAAATGTACGTAATGTGCTAAAAATGTGTTAAGAAGACCTTTTCTGCATGATAGAACATGACGTGACTTCCAGATGCACCATAATGTTTAGGGTATGTTCCTCTCAAGAAGGCACAAACATGTACTGTATGATATAATGTGAGGATTGGCTGGTCTACAAAACAGGCCTACTGTGAGACAAAAAGTTTCACTCTCTTACATTCAATTTTTGTTTGTTTGTGAAAAATACGGTACTTTCAGGGAAAATATTGTACAAGGTGAATGCCATTTATTGCACCTTTGTAACAAAATGTCTATGAAATGTCTATGAAATATCTGTGACTCAGCCATGTATTACTGTACAACAAGTCAAACACATGACTGACTCTCACGGACATGTGGATTACAAAGCCAGGACGATTTGTGATTCTCTGCTTGGAAATGTCATGCACTGTACTTCACCTTTAATAATACCTGTCTACATGGGCAATGAACTTGTTTGCAGCATCATCACCTCAAATGGTCAGTGGTGTCATAACTCATTAGTCACACTTAAGTCCCCTGAGACATGGCTACTGCCACCAGCACAGGTCAAGTAAACTAAGAATCACAAGTAAGGTACACTACAGTGCATGGACTTATTGCCTTTTATGAGGAAAGAGTATTTGAAGAAAACAGTGTTTAAATTCTTTCTGGAGTTTCTTAGGTGCCTAAAAGACCCTATCTGCACTGATAAAGGTCGCTGCATGTAATATATACACCTACAGTAAAGCCAACTGGCTACAACATTCTCAGCTTTACGAGAGGATCACAAACCTTTGACTGGTCAAATGAATTAAATACATGAACTGAACATGACACACCTACATCCAATGATGAGTTACCAATTTCTGTAGGGTTTACTTTTTACAATTATAGCCTAAAAGTCCTCAAGAAACCTATGAAGCTTTGACCTTTTAAATGTAGTGGAATTTTGCTTGGAACAGGAAGGCCCACCACTGTGCCACAAGTTGGGTTCACATGTTGCTGCTCTCTAGCAGCAGTTGATGGGAAGTTAGTGTGTGCCAGCCAACACTATACCTGGGGAACACATATATGTTCTGTCTGCGTTTGGAAGTCTGCTTACCTGGGATGTCCTAGAAGTCAGCACATTATGAAAGCAATGAGAAGGAGCAATTCATCCAGACTGAAAGCTGTTTTCTACCATCAAAGCTGTTTGCATTGTAAACACAACAGTGAGGGCTGAATAACCCACTGAAGGAGGACAAAGGTTCCTTTGGAGTACTTACAAAAGGACATGCTCCCACTAAGCCAGGCCTCTGAAGTAGAGCTTTATACACACTGTATCACCCCACACAACAAAACATCCAATCATAAGACCACAATGGATGTGAAGCTGCCAATTGGTCAGAACAGTTTAGTATAAAATCATGTGGCAGTACCCTACAAATAGAACATACTTGAAACCTGGTATCCAAAACTGATACTGTGACCAAAGTGGCTACTTGCAGAACCTTCTCACTATGACCAAATAGGCCTGCATCTCCCACAAAAATAAAATATTGACTGTCATCATAGGACTCTACTGCAATATCCCAAAGCAGTGTACCATGAAGCATTTTCCACGTTGGAAACATATATCAACATGAATATCTTGCAGAGAGTGGGGTGGAACATGGTACATGCAACTATGTCCTTTCCACAGTTACAGTATGTATGAACAAAGTGAATGAACAAAATGAACAAAGTGAATGAACAAAACTGTGTGAATCAAATCCGCAGTTCCAGGTAATTAGGCAATCCCTACATATAAGTTGTTCTTTTTCTACATTGCAATCTTCTTAACTTGAAAATTGAGTACATTATTTTGCAAGTACCTGGCCTCCTTTCCAAGTTTGAATTTATTAGGGCAGTCATACAGTAGTCCCCCCTCCTTCAGCCCCCTCTAAAGACACATGTGTGATCATGTAGGCTACATCTATGATGAGTTGTAGATGGACCTTGAAAACAGTCAACAATTTCCCAAAAGTCTTAACCTTTCCCTTTCTTCCACTGAGCTAGATAACAGACTGTTTTCTGTTCCCATTGCTGCTCTCAAATAAGCACATCAAAAATATAAACTGAAGGGAAACATCCAACAATGGAAGGGCTTACAACTTGAACTTTCGCCAGAAGGCAGTAAATCAAAGTTACACCATCTTTTAGCAAAGTTATCCAAATATTGATAAAAAACTTTCCTCTAATAGGTTGAAGGGAGTCATGAAGTCACTGGGTCACAAGTTTTTCAGTTTTACAAGGGTTTTCTTACACCCAAGTCTGACTATTTATGGGAATGCCAGTTGCACCCTGGTATGTCTCAGCCAGACAACCTTGTCCTTGATTTACTGCCAGCCACTACATGACTAACTAAAGGGTGGTTCACTTGGTAGTACTGTTATTTTTTTTTTACAAGGGATTAGGCCTTTACTCTCATCCACACACACACACACACAAACCAGGGAGTTTCTATTTGACTCCCAGCACAAACACACACATGCATTTGCAAATACACAGAAAGAAATAAAAATTTCTGTGCCTTTCCGGTACTGTAAAGCTAGAGGACACATTTACTGAAAAACTGCTTCATTCTACAACACTGTACTGTCTTCTTTCCTGGTAAATGATACAAGTTCAAATGTGTACAATGTGACAGGCGATCAGAATAAATTCTCACTATTAAACACTAAAGGAGTTCATCACATCACTGGTACTCATCAGTTCACTTGTCAGCAGATATATTAAAGGAGTCGAATGCAATCTCTGTATTCAACGATGACATGATAATAAGACAGCAATTAGAAAAAGTCAGGAACTATGAACCAGAAACTCTACTATCAGTGATAGACTAGTATTGTTAATGAGTATAAAATCTGATAACTTAAACACTGATAAAACTCCAATCTTATTCAAATTTTATTTTTTTCAAGTAACTTGGTACGTATTTCTCCTATAATCATCCCTCCATCTTCCAAAACACATGATTTACATGCTCCCATCATATTTTGCTGCTGTATTACAAGGTATAGTAATCATACTTACACTGAATCCTCTCACGTTTCAAACGTGCTTGGCTGTTTATCTCCATTCCTTACAGTGCCTATGGCATTCTCACAGTGGGAGTGAAATAGCACATCACAAAGATATCATTGCGAGCATTCTCTGTACACTGCTCTTGCTGTACAATAGTACATGTAGCTCTGATGTATGGTACAGTGTAATAGACCTACTGTAATTTCAAACCAGTGGATAGCTAACAGATCTCTCCTTCTGGGCAACTGATGCTCAAATTTCAATGTGACCCTGAGATCCTGGCTCTCTTGGGGGAAAAAGCCAAGTTTATTAGGTTATTGCCATAGATGAAGGGTATAGTCAGCAGGGGACTTGTTACTATGGCAATTTTTGTTGACAAAGTGGCCAAAGGACAACCCTCACAGCAGTTATGTCTTCCACATGCTTGGCATTGCTTGTTATGTGCACACCAACATGTCTCTTACGACATGGAAGGTACACCAGGATGGGAATTTTGCTACACATACTTCATAGCAACAGCTGATTCTGGTGAACTCTCAGGGGCTTGTCTGGCATGGATGGAAATTTGAAATTTAATTTACAGATTACCAATATTGGCAGGCATCCAGTTTTAGCATGTTTACCACTCAACGAACATCAAATCTCCTAGTTCGCCTAAGATTTGTTTGTAACACCTTCTTTCCTACAAATTTGCCCCCAAACTTGCTTTCAGGTGCCTGCTAAAAATCAAAATCCTAAGAGCACCCCCTAGGACACCTTGTACTGTGCACTGTAAATGGAAAAATAATGTTCATAAATGATCGGAAAAATCAGTGGATTGCTTATCTGCATGTACTTTACAGAAAGGATTGCAATGTACAGTACACTGATGATGGAATAGGAGACAGTAACTAACACTGGACCTGTCCATGACACATTGACAAAAAGACAACACACTGCATACCTCACTGACTACATTATTAAAACATAACACACACAACTTGTTTCTTACTAGTGTTACTACGCAGTGTAAATTATCTATTTACACGGATTCAGGAATACCAGCATAATTTACTTTCACCCAACCATTAAACCACCCCTTTACTTCATCTCTTTATTTTTTTACAGAAGGGTCATTAAAGACAAAACCACATCTTACAGTATACAGTGGTGTGATACAACTGTCAGGCCATGGTGAGGTCTCGCAGTTCCACAGGTAAGTTATTGACTGCACACATGTACCTTAACGTTGTTGACAGTTACACAATGCTGCAGAGCTGAGGATTGCAGTCTAAAATGCATTAAAATAATGTGCAATACTGAGAGGGGCAAGTTTTTGAAGATAAGTACATTGTAATAACATAAGTATGTCCATGGACTAAAAGTAGCAAAAACTAAATCTACATAACAATAGATTTCAGGTCATCCAGTGACAAGAGTTTTGCCAAAAACGATTATACACCCCAGATGATGAGATGGATACAGAGTATCTCTCCAATTATTGGACACACTAGTTTTCAGTGTATTAAAATGTCAAAGAATTGCAACCATTTTCCTGGCCTTTCATGGGTGGAAGGGCTCCACTAGTATCACTTAAAACATGCCATGAGCAAATGGCATGCCATTAGGTGGATTTATTCTCCCTTAATATCTGCTTTACAGAGCCTCAGTCACGTGAAACTACCTGACACTGTCACAACACTGTCGGCAGTAACTTAAGGTAACTTCTATAGACCACTTACATATGACGTCACAGTGACATAGTAAGCACCCTCGAGGCAGTTCCAGGAAAAGCAGAGATTTCCAGAATTCCGGCCCTGGTAAATTCCCTGGAATTAATGTGCTTTCTAGTTTCTACACCACAGCCATATTGTGTGCAGGACCAGTGTTATATATAGACGTTGAGTGCAAGTTGCAACGTGAAGTCCACAAAAAGAACTTCACTGTTCACAAGCTGAATGTTGTTTGCCTCGAGGAGAGCGCCATTGTTGCTACAGTATATGACATCAATGGAAATGATCTGCAGAAGCACTAGACATGAACTGAAATATGAATATGATTACAGGCCATTTCTAATAATGAAGGTAGGATTTACTGTGAATAAAAAAGATGAAACCAGCACTTTCAAGCACAGTCTGCACTCTGCACCATACTTCATACCACAGTACCTAGTGCAGGGCAAAGCTACGTCAGCAAAGTTAACAGCAAGAAAATACCATGTCATATTATTCTCCCATAAGTAAAGGAAATTACAAATCTACTATTAGTGAACCATACAGGTGATTACCCTTCTGGTGTAAAAATAGTGCCAGTCTGAACAATGACATAATCAGCTGAAAAACAAACCTGGCATATTTTTAAAGCAGGCTGTACAGATGCACTGATGCGTACTTGTGTATTACTTGGGATATTACCTGACAGTACAGTAGATCTATGGAAGACTTTTTTGGAAGTTGCTAGAAAATATGCAACTTAAAGCAGCACTTTGCATCAGTCACTGTGACCTTACAATCTTTAGTACCTTTACGATATTGTATCTATCTATGAACTTAGCGAGCTAATTTCTACAGTACTTGTCACTGAAATAAAAGTCAAGAAATAACTTTCTGCTTTGCATTCTTGAAAGTTTTTCTGCTACAAAGTCACCATAAATTATGAACACTTAAGGAATATCTACACGAAGCTGCATCATTGAATAAAAGGACCAGCTTCCTAAGTTCTAAAGTCATGCAGGCCATGAATTTTGAGACATGTGAGTGTGATGGCAAACCATCACTCGCCTCAAATCGCTGTGAGAAGTGTGATTTTTTGCACACCTACAAGAAAATGGAAACACAGGCAACCTATGAAAGTTTTATAAAACAGCACACCTACCGTACTCCTTAATTTCCTGAGAAAAACTCAAGGATTGAGTATGCTGGCACTGGTTCTTCTGTTTCCTTTACTTACACATACCTGTACACACTAGGGTACTATATACAGTACATGTGTGTAACACTGACAGGATACACAACCTTGAGGACCTGTGAATGAATCTGTTTTGGCACCAAATCCATACTTTTGTTTTCCTAAATTTCACAAACTTGTGTCTCAAGGAAAGTATATCTTACCTGATAAACCTGACCAGGTTAGGCTATGGTCAGAGACACTACAGGAACTTTTGAGTAATAGATGATACAAGTCTTAAAACTTCTCAAACTGTAGTCTATCATGTTATGAGAAGGTGTTGTTTTTAGCATTGTTCATAAACATCATATCAGTGACTGGTTGAATATTCAAATAATAATTGACAATCATCAGGCAGGCATCTGCTTGCGACTCCAAGTGTACTATACAGTACCTTAACTACCCTGCTGTTACTAGGAGGGAAAAAAAGTAGCCTGTTATTTCAGTTTTTAAGAATGTAGGAATGGACATACAGTATCTCCACTTCTGATCTAAAATACAGTATCCTTAACTGACAGGCAGCACTGCAGCACATTCAATGGCAACTAGAGGGCTGGTTTAAAATTTAAACTTCCTTTTTTCAAAGGACAACTTTCACAATGTTATTCTTCTTTTCTGCCACTTTCTGCTCACCATCATTGAATCTTTCCACTCCATAAGCACACAACTCCATATGCAATCCTTAATTCATGATATTAATGTTTTGACAACAGACTGCATATAGTGTTAATATACAAAGTCTTTCTCACAACTACACTACTACAGTATTTCTACTGTACTTTAAGTACAGTATATTCATCTTTTAAGGATACTTGCTCTCTTCCAGGATCACCCTTTGGTCTTTTCACTTCAACTCAATAATTGAATTAGTTGTACTGTACCTTTTTGATGGTGGTGTGCACAATTATCTCATACTGTACACTTTTCATTAAAATTCTGTATGATATTTTATTATGGATATGCAAATTCACATGTTATATAAACAAATTCTTTGCACTTTATTTACCCTACACCTTGCTATATGAATGTAGTTATCTGTAAGTTGGATGAGGCTACATGTTGTTGGGATTGAGCAGCAATACTTTCTTTCAGTTTTTGCACCAAAACTGAGAGGCACACAGACCGACAGTTCCTACCTGTTTACGCAAATTAATATGATACTTAAACAATCATGATCCAAAAAAAAGGGCACTTTTGTCATATGCCATTGTCCATACGTGTAAAGATTGTTTTGTGTGCTGTACATATACACAGCTCAACCCTAGTGAATACTTTTTGTTTCATTGTCCTGTTTAAAACAGACTTCCGCTTCTACATTTTTTATACACCATGGCCCACTGCGTATCAACAGCCCTGCGGGCAAAGTGTCGTACTAGGTTAATCCCCACTAGAGTCAAGTTAGTCAAGGTTAAGTAACAAACTATACAGGCCTATAGGTTACAGTACCACCAAAATATGAGATGTGCTATGTTGCTGAAAGACTTTGAATTAGTGTCTAAAAAAGGAGATACCTTGTAACTGAGAAAGACTCAATACACACTAATGTATGTAATCTTCCAAATGAGCTGAAAACATGCAGCTACAGCATAAAAATTTCAGTAGAAACTAAGCAGCAACCTGTTGCAAGTTCCAGACATAGTATCAACTACAATACCTTTAAGGCTGAAACTTTTACCCCCAAAATATTCTTTTGCATACTAATGAACCACACCATCAAATTTAAACCTCTCCATAGACATAGGTGGATTCCAGGGGATGCCTAAACTTTTGACTGCTACAGTAAGTCAGTTGCTGCACATACTGCAGCGACATGTACAGTATTTTGCCATGGAGGAGGGGTCTAAGGGAAGACGTGTTCTCCCTTTTGAGAATATGTTGTTAAACACTATGCTAAGAAGTCAAAAGCAGCACCTGCTTGACATCAAACATCACTATCTTTTTCTTCTGTTGTTTTCCTTTATTACTCTTTGCATTTACTCATTTTAAATTTTTTTCTTATTTGCAAACAGAGACCGCACTGCACCTGTTATGTCCTCCCCCCATACAGTACTACACTCTTTCAGAATGCATTTGAATGGCTCTTTGGGGGAAAGGAGGAGGCAAGTTTTCTCAGAACTACATACAACATGTACTTACCCTATGTAAATCAAAGTCACAGCTTGCAATATACAAAAGAGTAATGAAAGACATCATGCAATGAATGTATCGTCGCATTCCATAAACCAAATTATACAATAGTGAGTTCAGTCCTTAAACAAATAAGAAGCATTGTTCAGTTTTTATTTTACACTGGTTGTAAGTAGTTACATAGCCTCTGTCATGGAGATAGGAGAATGATCACATTGGTATGGTTTACAAGCACTACCTGTGTCCCTGAGACCTGAGGGCCCCATCAAATCACAGCACAAATAGCATCCGCACAGAATCGTACAGCAGTTTTATGTAGTAACAAACGATCATGTTCAATGTATTATGCCCTGCCTAGCCTCTAGAAACTAGAGGTTTTACTTTCCTTACAGTACCTACTACACATTAAGAAGTTTGTTTATATACAGTAACGCAACTGATTTTAAACAACTTGTAGAAGTGAAATTTACCGGTATTCTCTATAATTGAAAGCTGATAGAATGTACTCTGTGAGCATTAATCCTATTGCAAACATTGAAAGGGGGAGCGGGATGTCCCAAGGTACAGTATTTTGTCCAAGATTGTAGTCATTTTGCATTTAAAAGAAACAACCCAATCTCCACAAAATTCCAAGTTAAAAGTATTTACTATCTTCATGGACAAAAAAAAACACACAACTGAATGACATGTAATACTTCATTTACCTAAATTACTATAGTAGGGTAACACAAAAATATTTGCAATATCTATGGTAACCAATAGATCAATACTTGAGAACACAATCTGTCAATTTCCACCGGATACCCGGGTGCACTGGCACCTGACTGGCCATGTTAGGACCCAAAACTTTCACAAATTGCCATATGGATGCAAAGTTTCACTAACAGTAACGGTGCAGATTGAAGGCCTTATCTTAGTTAATTCTAAAGAAGACACTTTGACTTCATGGGGCAAAAATGCTTTCACCCCTCCAATAAATCCCACTGAGATTAGCCCTTGAAGACACGTAGTGTTTTACTAACATGTAAAGCAAAATTTTGCATGATGACTTCATACCTTGTAGTTCAACTGAACCTTATACTAATTCTTTCCCGTGCTTGATCGACTAGACCACTACTGATGGTGATAACTGTGTCCACAACACTCATTTTAAATCCGGTGCAAATACTACAATTTATCCGTATTTAAAAGTATCACTGAAGATTTATTTGAACAATTTAAACCTCAGTGGACGTGTGGACAATACATTAGATACGTACACAACTACACACGAAGTGTATTACAGCTACATCACAAAGATAACCTAAATGTCAAACCTGCTGGCCTGAAGTACTGTACAGTATTTCTACTTACTTAAAATCATGGAAAGGGTTGTAGACAACATTCAGTCGAAGTAAATCTACAGTAAGTATAATCCAACTCAAGAAGAGACAATTTGGTACTGAGTCAGTGGTAGACTAACTCATAAACTCTTCATGAAAATAGGAAGTGTAACTTAAGTGAATGTACTGCCAACTCAATTCCTGTTTAGCTCCTTTTGCATGAAGACAAGTATTGTATATACTGTACATATTGAGTGATCTTTACACAAGTTCTTGCCAAAGAATCTGCTGTGCAGTTGACAGTAGATTTCTGTAAATTGCTAGGCCTTAATGCTTACTGTACTGTGTACAATGACTGAGGAAAAGAGACCAGACAGCGCTGTCCATATATAAGTTTTTATTTATTCCCTGAATTTTGTTCACACGTACACAGGCTGCAATTCCAATCCAAAGTATCAGTTTAAACTTATTAACAACAACTGACCACCATCTTTGAAAGTGTGTGCCAATATTTTCAATGTTTTTCACTCGGAACTATAACATCCAGGAAATAATGTATGACACCTGGGAGGCCACCTAATTACAATGTGGTGGGTAAAGTGCATAAAAAAAATGGACCCTGGGAAAATGTAGGCCCATCAATTCAATGAAAGTCATATAAATGTAGTAAATCACAGTATTTGTGACTCAATGTATGCTTCATTCAGTCCAAATATTGAATACAAACAGAACTTAACTGAATGAAAAGGTAAAGACATGCACAGTTGTACACATGTCACCTAAACAAAAACAAAAGGGGTGTAAGAAATGAAATGCTATCATAAAGTAGAATCACTTTGCACATACTACTGCATGCTGAATTGCTTCCATAAACAAATATATATACACAATATTTTGGTATAATTCAATGGATGCATTAATAACATATACCTTCAAAAGGATCTTGAAAAAAAATCCATTTCAGACACTAACTTAACGTAAAGTCACACACACATGCAAAACAGAATACACTCTGAATAAAAAAAAACATTTTAAGTTTGACAGTTTAAGCATTTGATAAAAACAGTTTAACAGTTTAAGCATTTGATAAAAAAGGGAAACAAACATTAGGAATGGGGGGGGGAGTGGTTACATTTTTGAAGTACCTGGAGGATCAATAGAACTTATACTAAAGGNNCTTTAATTTTCTATCTTATAAGGCCATGGTCTAACTTAGGCCAAACACAACACAAAGCCAGGTTTACAAAAGGAAAAATACTCACAAAACTTAAATAATGATCATCACTTCTTTCCATTTAATCTTTTTACAAATGCAACTTTACTGACAAATGTTAAAAAGAACACTCATCCACTGAGTAAAGACTCTTTTAAATCCTACCCACTTATCACACTTGTTGTGAAATATTTAAAATTCCACATTCCCACCCAATGAATCACAACCAATTGCCCACTGATACTCTTTACACACACATTGCAAGCAATACACAATGCTGTCCATTTTAACTTCCACTTCTATAAATTTGTCAAAAAGAACCTGACAACCTTAACACAATGCTATCTTTAAAATTTTGCCACAGGTTGTTCACAATAATCCTGGCTTCTTTAACATCAAATTCCAATTTAAAATCAAACAAAATTTGACAACTTACAGAAATTCCAAAATAATGCGCAGATTCGATCCTACACTACAAAATTGCACATATAGTCTCCCTGTGTTTAAATGTTTCCAGTGCAGCTTCCACACAGGGTCTAACCTAAAGCCAGGCTAAAGCAGGATGCAACCACACAAGCCATTGCTATGATTCAAAAAAAAAAAAAAACTGTTTGAACACAATGGTGGCAGTAAACCTGCACACTATTTACTTGTTGGATGATACCACTTGTATAGTAGGGGAGTGTGATGTGGGATGAGCTACGTGGGTGAATGACTAACAATAGCTGTTTCTTTCAGCTGAATTGTCAAAACTCTGACACATGATGAGGACAGAGGTATGTAGAGTAGACAAGAGAAAAGGGAAGGCGTGCTCACAATGTGGTGACTATAGAAGTAAACATGTCAATCTAAGGTCATATTATGTTTTCTCATTTCCGACTTTTGATTGTATATTGCAAAAAAAATCTTTCATGTGACTAAATAGGGTGTGACTTTACATTCTTTTGATGGGTTAAAAAATAATGCTTTACTTGGCATTTAACTTATAATTTTAAAACACATTTTAACGAAAGAAAAATACCACTACAACGTAACAGCGTATCAGAAACAGTCCAAAAAGCTCAGGCAAATCACTGAGCAGAAAACCGATATGGCAGCTGGTGATAACAAATTTATGCCAATTTACTTTTTTAAAAAAATTCAAAATGTCAACTCGGAAAGCCTTGACAGCATGGCATAAACTTGTTACCACACAACGTTCTATCACATATTATAATATAATTCCGGAAGTGATACTGCAAGGCATCATGAAACCTAGGCACTGCCCAGAGATTGGGAGTGAGGTTTAACATTGCTGTCTCAAATGGACAGATGTGAGTAAATATTGTGAAACTGGCAAACTTCTTTTTCTCCTAAATGAATATCCTACAATGAAAACTGTATACTGTAATTATACCCCACAACTTTGTGCCTATCAGTCTTGTAACATTGTCTGAATGCTTTTGAGACCCCTTCGTGGCATTGGTAGAGCCCACACACTGCATCCCGAGCTACTCACCCCTGGCAATGGTTTATAGTGGAGTCGCTCCATCAACAACAGTGACCTGTGATCTAATGTCAGTATATCTGCCAAGTTACCAAACCTTAGGGAAGGGTTACTGGTTAAAGGGAAAACTATCAGTGACCTACAATTAATCAGAAAATAAAACCTTGCAATTCAGTGAATTTGCTAGATGGGCACATACTGATATCAATTCAAACAAATTCAAACTTTTTACATCCTTCCATCAAAGCTTACTGAAATGTTAAAGTTCTGCCTCTCAACAACTGCACACCTCTATTAAGGACTTCCTTGCTTTTATCACTTTCCAAAGTATGGATTGTTCAAACATTAGAAAGCATCAATAAAGCATTAACTAGTTCACAGAAGGTCTTTGTTAAAAGATGGCAGATTATTAAGAAGAACATCATATACTGTGCAGTTCTACACAAGGCTGCAACTGAGAAAGAAACATGCATGCTGCATGTTAAATCATGACAGCCNNTTGTTGAAGATTTTCATTTGAACTCATTTGATGAAGGATTAACCAGAAAACCATTCTTCCTTCTACATTTTTCCTCCTTTAAATGTACAAACCAGGGTGTGTATTTGTTGATTATGTTAGCAATACAACCCAATCGCAATGCAAACACATAGTAATGCATATTGACACTTTAAAATGAAGCATATTTATTGAAGGAATACAATATGTATAGCTGAGCCAGCACAGTTGAAGGCATATACACATGTACAATCTCTACAAAAGGTCAGAAACTCTGTTTTATACATAAATTGTACAATTGCTGTCAAAGATGTTCACACCCGGGACAATTTACAAAAGTGAAAGACTACTAAAGTCAATGATAATGGAAACAAACAGCAAGAGTCTTCCTTGGAAGGACGCAACGAATTATCAAGCTCAAAAAACCTCATCTGTGACTTGAAAACATGAAATGGTACAAAACAACTATATAGACCACTCCAAAGACTATACAGTAATGAGTTAATCACTACCTTAAGCAGTACAATCAGCATTTGGGGCCTCTGATTTACTTGTCTTTCACAAAATTACATCTTTCCATGTGTTTAACTTGATAAAACATTTCCATAACTCTCCCAGACAGACATCAATTATCCTATTTAAGGATAATTAGACACTACTTGAGTTTATTAGAATGTCATATGGTTGCCAAACTGCATGGCACTATAGGTATTAGCAATCATGACACATCAAAAAAAGTCCATTATCATTTTGCATATTTGTTTTCTTAGTTTTTGGTGGGGCCTATTCACACTGAAA